>OY855905.1:22176436-22408936 GCA_963693305.1 Meandrina meandrites | reverse complement strand
AGTGACTTGTTAGCGCCGACTCTCCCATGCTCGAAATGTCAACATCCTTCATGCCGCACACGATGCATCGTGCCTTGTGCTTGTCACCCTTGACTTCTCGTAGCCACTCTTTATACAGTGATTTCTCAAGCCACAAGTTGCTAAAACACCCTTGCCTATTGTTTTAAATGTTTCACTCGTGAAACAACACGCAAACAATCAACACCAACCCAAACAAGGAAGCAGAAAGAGCGAATAGTACAAAACATTTCATTGGCCCTTAACATTCCAGACATTCAATCAATCAAAGCGATAAATATAACCAAGAACAGGACAAATGTGCATGGGGCGTTTTGATTGACGTTCGGAGAGGTGTTTATCGTTTTTATTTGTTCTTTTACTATTACGTGTTGCTACGTTTCTGCCAGTAGCATATGTATATTTTCATATAAGGCACTCTAGAATCCAAGTTAGATGACATCAGCTACAAATTTCAAGGACTTTCCAGCACTGACTGCAGTTTTCCAGGACTTTCAAGGCCTTGAATTTTTATTTTCAGATTCAAGGACTTTCAAGGACTTTCAAGGTGCGTGCGAACCCTGGAAGGAGAAGGGGATAATTCTGAAGCAGACAAATTTGATGAAGAAATAGATTGTAGACAGATGATAACGAAGAATGCAAAAAAGGGATGAATAGTGAACAGGGGGAAATTTATGTTTGCTACATGTATTTTAAATACCTTATTAATACCTTACTGAATATATTTCAATTTTGGCTTTGGGGTTTATGTTCATCGGCATTTCATATGTGAAGAGTAAAACTGTGGTAGTTTATATGATTGCGTTTAGTGTCAACGTCTGAGTGAGGGAGGTGTGCTATGGGAGTCATGACATAGTATTTCTTTGTTAATTGTTGTGTGATTAATCTTGCCAGCACCACCCTCCCCCCTCCCGGCCTCCCCAGGCATAAATAATGAATGGTCCCTAAACTTTTGATTTATTTGGAAGTATCATACTTACTAGAGATAAGAATACAAGAGGAGCCTAGACCTTGGATTGCCCGGGCTGTGAACAGAATTCCATAACTCTCAGCAAAGGCATATGCTAGACAGAGAAACAAAAATTAAACAAGAAAATCATTATTAAGTACTGGTGTGTGCTAAAATTTAACTCAGAGTCTCAAAGGATAGTGCAGATTTATTTAAAGTATGATGTTTTATTTTTTGTTTGTTTATAGAATTGAAACTGTGTAATGAAACTGTGAGAAACAAGTTAGTTAATGCTTGTAATATTCTCTTTGCATAACAAATACATAACAATATCTCAAACAACATGAGTCTTCCTGTAAAGTTCTGGACTGTCATTTATTCACCGAGCTTAAAATTCACCATCTTCATTATTAACTAGTCAAAAAGAATGCTATTGTTTACTTTCTCTCTTTTCAGTGGAGTCATCATTTGCAAGGTTTTTAGCCATAGCTCAATTCGTCTTCCTCCAAGGAATAAAAACTTGGTGGCTTGTTGTGTTTCTGCAGTTGGTTAAACGACAGACCATAGACAAATAGCCTTGGGTATCTCTTCATCAATAGATCTGTTGTCATGTGGTAAAGAGTGATCTCATACACAACCTAGAACTCCTGTTGAAACCCTGTCTGCATTCTGTCTGAGGGGTGGTGAATGGTCCTTCAAAAAATGCGCGTCTCGCAAAAATTAAGCCAAATTCCAGGGGTCTCATCGTCTCGTATTTTTATGGAGGGCCTTCTCGGAGTCTCGATTTCTTTTTCAATGCTAATGAAGTCTCGGGCTCGCAGAAAATGTATCAGTCTCGCGGTCTCACAAAGTCTCGCATTTACCATTCGACACCCCTCGTCTGGGGATCGGACATGGCATATTTCGAACCTAATGTTCATCATCAGAGATGACATCTCTGATGATGAACATTTGGTTCGAAATATGCCATGTTACATACATTCTCTACTAAAACAGAGAAAGTAAACAGTAGCACTATATGCAAGTGTCACATGTTTCTTCACTAGAAAATTAGTCTATTACCCATGTTTTAGTTCAGAGTACATTCTGTTTGGGAGCCTCGGGTTGGCACCTAATTCTTTTACCCATGTTTGGGAGCCTAGTATATAAAGAGCATTACGTTGCACCTTTGCTCATGTAACCATTAAGCTTTTAGTCATTTTAAAATATGTTATATGCTCATGAATTCAACTTCAGCTGGCTGTGGTAAAGTTACGCAACACACACTTCTGAAAACAAAAATTATCCTGCTTCTGGTTGCCTAAGGTGTGAAATTTTGGCCAATCAGCACAATCCGGAATGCACTGTCTTATTTTTCATTACTGATTTTAACACAAAACACCATATTAAAACACTCCATCATGGAAATATTTCTTGAAAAGTAATGTGTGGTTCCAGAAAACATCCATACCCTCCCACGGAAGGAATTTGCCCTATGACCCCCCCACCCCTCCGGAAATTCCCCCTCCTCCCTGGAATTTCCAATCCCTTCTGTGGGGGGAGTATGGATATTTTCTGGAACCACACAATAACAAATCAAATCAAAAAACATCTATTTTGGGAAAGAGTTTTCAAAGTGTAGTACACCTGAAATATTTGTTTTCTGGTGGTTTAAGTTAATTAAATGCGCTAAAATTCTGGTTCAATTTTTTTTAATATTCACCACAGCTATGCAGTGAAAGGCAGTGATTGAATGACGATATGAAATGTGCCATATAAATATAAATGAACACCATTGCAGATTGTACATGCTCTGCAAGGAAAACAATGAATTAAATTGTTTTGCTATGACTTTAATTTGCTTGAGTTATAATTATCAAATTTCAGATCCTTGACATGTGCATTGGCAATTATTTAAATTTAAACCCTTAATTCCCAAGTAAATATTTTAAGAAAAGTTTGATGACTAATATTTATTATTACCAAGTGTTGATACTAAAAGGACAACGAAACCACTGTATAATGGGATGCTGTACCCCACTCTGCAAAAAAATCAAATGTCTCTTTGAGACAACAACTATTTTGCATCAGGTGAATTAAAGGATCTTAGTTTAATGTGGAATGCTTCAAGGAATTGTAAATAAAAGCCGAAGGAAAAAGGACAATTAGATTTCTGTGGTATAACATGAGTTGACTGAATGTTTGCAATGTGTTGTATAAATGGCACTTGTTGATTAAAAATGGAAACTATTGGTCTGTTGTTTATGGTGATAAATTGAGCTTTTAAAGATTCGTTAATCTTTCGGCTTGTTGCATGTATGGGCTCCAGTGAAACAAACTCCAGTTATAAACTTTATTGTTACAATTCATGATTTTGTTTTCGATGAGGTGTTTGTGGCACCACACAGAGTAAAACTATTTTCATCAATTTCCCAGAGCACACAAAGGGTCTGCATGTTCATGTCATGCAAAGCCTTAATTTCAGTTAACAATCAGTGGTAATTGGTAAAGAGTTTTAAAAAGTTCACTTCTGGCACTGGAAACATGATTTTGTCGAGTGATGCGTCCTACTACTGTACATTCCATATGCAAAAAAAAACCTGTTAGCTTTTATCCGAACGCTATTATGAATCCTTCCTGATTTTCATTTCTTGTTTTACAAAAACGTTATTTCATACAACTCTTGACCAAATATATTTAAACTGTAGTTCAGTTCAATCTAACATTGGATCACTTTCACTCTGAATTGAAACCCTTCTTTCTAAGTGTTGACAGCTTTTTTTGCAAACACTCGCCATCAAATCACAAGTGTTTATTTGCTCGTATTTTAATTTCCTTAGAGTGATGTATTCATCCCCCAGAGCAGCAAATTTATCCCCTTGGGAATTGTTTAACAGGAAGCACAGGAAGGATGGACAAAAAACCTCACAAAATGCTCAGCTCAGCCTATTTTGCATAATGCAAAATAGTCGTAAAAACCAGCACTTTTTTTCCCAGACAACTGGGCAACACTTTTTGAGCCCTCCGGCTCTACTCCTATCCTGCATCATAGAAAAAAAAACCAACTGAGCTTTCTGACTTTCTGGTAGATAAATATGCTATTGAATATATTAAAGGGACCATATAATTCATCTATTTTAACATTACTAGCTTGATTTTAATTTTTGTACCTTTCTGTTAGATACCCTGCAGCTGGATTAACCATAATCTGAAAGGTATATTATAAAAGAGAAGTTTAAGCAGTCTGACAGTGTATATAATATATGGTACATGACTGGTAAAAGCCTGCTTCCACCCCTGTCCAAAGGACTGTAGGAACCTGGTGCCCCATAAAGAAGTCTCCTTTGCTGGGGCCATTGTTCAGATTGTCACTTAATCCTTCCCTTCCCCCCCTCCCCCCCCCCCCCCCCCCCCCCACACACACACACACACTGCGACTTACAGCTACCATCGCTTGCATCTTGTAAGCTTGAATATGCATGCGACACCAGAAAAATGATCTAATTGGGTATTTAATGTGGCATGATTGGTCTTCAAATGTTTGAAGTTTGGCAGACGGCAATGGCAACTTTGGCACCAAAAGTTCGAAATGGCAGAAGGATTGCGTATAGAAGACTTCTTCAGAGAAACTGTTCCTGATCTGTGTCCATATGCGTAAGAGAGTGGCACTCCAGGTTTCAAGTTTTGCCCATACTTGTTTGCGGTGAACATTTTGAGTGTGAAAGTTCATGTTACGGTCTGCTACTGGTACACTTTGGGTGTTTGACGACCAATCATGCCACATCTGACAACCAATTCCCACGCTTATATGCAAGCGAGGATGTTTTTCCTTTTAAATAATGCACCTCCACAAAATGTGCATGGTAGGTAAAATAAAACTTCATGTGGGTAACAAGCAAAGACTGAATCGAGCGTGCAGTCATCAACACATTCCTATACTACACTTGACTCAAACATGTATATGGTGTATGTCTGCAATCACATATGCATTTTGCCATGTGAGCTGTAGCTAGGCCTATCAGTCAGGCAATTTTCAGAAGGCTGCAAGTCATGAATCTATAGCAGCAAAGTTAGTCTTTTGTCACTTTATGTACCTGATTATAAATTGAAAAGCTAAACTTCTGGAGAGGGGGCTTGAAAATACAAATTTATACTTATTACAATATTATTTTACATGCCTGAACAAAAGCCTTTGATGCAAACAATGCCCCAATTTTAAAATCCATGGATGAATCAGTTGTCATTGACGAGGAAGGGGTTGTGAATGTTCCATTCTTTGTTGAATTGTCAGCAATTTGTGGTCCATTTGTTGGTTTCTCATCAATATTCAAATAAACTGGTATGATTGGTACTGAAATAACAATAATATTGTAACAATATTCAAATCAGTACAATGCATTCATATATGAATCATTTTACTCATGCACTTTTGTCAGTAATGATGGACCAGCTGCAGGGGCACATCAAGTCTTAGTTTTCTCCTTGCAGACTTTGTTTGATATTATTTTTCAAATGATGGCGGCATATAGTTAATAGAGGGAAATGGTTAGGAAGCCCGGCTAACATCAATGGAGCAAACAAAGAGGCCAAGATTGAGGTTGGAAGGTCCATGGCCATGCACATCTTTTGGTTTGCGCTCATACACTATATGCATGAATTACGTAATCGAAATGTTTCTATTGGTTAGTTGTATGAACATACATAACCACCTATTGTATTTTGTCAGGTTTTGTGCACGGTCAACCCCCAAAATAGGGAACAAAAACCTATAACAAAGAACTTTGCCAGGCTTCATAACCATTTCCCTCTATTAACTATGATGGCAGGTATTGAAGTAAGGAACCTTTTCCCGTCAGCAGATGTAGAAAATAAAAAACAATCACAACTCCGAAATACAAGTATAAGCAGGAAGAAGAAACAGACAAACAGAAAGTAATCAAGACATATATTTTCAGTTCTTATGACAAGACCATTATCAAATGATAATGCATTAACTTATAAATAAAGAGGGCCGCTAGCGAGGTGATGAAGAATATAAGCCAACAAAAATGTTAGTATACTACAACAGAATATCAAAATAACAACAGGACTGTTAAAGCTACAATTAAAATAAAAACAATACAAGTTCTTTGGCAGCTTTAATGCCATGGTTGAACCAAGGTTTAATTCTTAATTAATAAAGATTCCAAGAAACATAATTTATTGAAATTGTTGTTGGAAGGGATAGCCTATTATTGTTCATATGGGATGCAGAATATGTAGTGTTTTTCTGTTTGATAATTTCATTGCAAATGAAGTTCAGTGTTGAAATACATACGCTGTCAAGAAATACTGATAAAATGAAGCCAACCTAGTGGAGTGTAAACAAACACAGGCGCAATCCATCACTGATACTGATATTTTGCGCATGAACATGTACAAAGAAAATCAGGTGAGGTGTGGTCCATGGATTGGTCCATGAGTTGGTCTATAGACCAGGTTACTACAGTCCGACCTCTATTAAGCAGCCACCCTCGGCCGCTTAATAGGTGGCCGCTTAATAGAGGTACAAAAGTCATTGTAAAAAAACATCAAGTGCATTTCAAGCCCATGCATAGTTCTAGCTCTAACACAAAGGGCACGTTGTTGAAATGTTTGAAATGTACAATATTTCTTCGGGTTGCTAATGTACAGAAAAATATTCAAAACATCGTTGATAAGTTTCTTACAGTTAGTATGTTATCAGTTATCACCTTATATCATCTGTCACCATTTCGCTTGAAAAGATAATTTGCTGGCCGCTTGATGGAGGTAAAAACCATACACATAATACACTTGCGACAGCAAAAAGGTGGCCGCGGCCGCTTAATGGAGGTGGCCGTTGAATAGAGGTATCAAATACAGCAGTTTACTGACAAATAAATCGGGACTTTGGAAAGTGACCCCTTAATGGAGGGTGGCCGCTTAATAGAGGTCGGACTGTACTATTGTAGGTATATGTAAAGAGGGTAACATTTTCTATCAAGTATTTGATAGGTTACCTTTTCTGTTAAAGGGTTAAGGTTTGGACATCAGGGTAGAACCTCCCAAAATTTAAATAAAAAATATTTGAGTATCCAGGTTCCCAAGGAAGGTATAAACACCCAGCACCATTCTTTTTCAGTGAGATGAAACAAAAAGCCCTGTATTGGGTGGGAGCAAGGGGTGATAACCTAGGGGTAAAGGTGTGGGAAGTCTAAGTGAGGTGGGAAAAAGAGAGGGAAGGAAAAACACCAAAAACGATGTCAACAATTCAGGAATGGGGCAGGTTAATGGAGTGAAATGCAGGGGATGGGAAAAAGGTAACACCCTGTCTCTCTCCCAGCACCCCCGTGCCCTTTCACCCCCTGTATCCCAGAAATTGACCCAATATTTCAGTATAAAGTCTTAGTGCATGCACAGGTTCAGGGTTTCTTACCAATAACAGAAAGTAGTAGGCAGTCACACAGGGCGCATAAGCATGTTATCAAAAGGATAAATCTCTTTGAAATCTTTCCCCGTGCATGTTTCACGTCCACATCACGGCTGGGCGGGCAGTCCACATTTGCTGACAGCTGTTCATCTTGGAAATTTGCACTTTCCATCACGTTTATATTATTTTAGAAGAAAGCAGTTTCAGTCGAAAAGCGTGATAACACAGTTAATATTCGGCACCTTAACAGCTCACAGGCTCTTCAAACGGAGAGAATTCCTCGCTATTTTTGTCCAGAGCTTTTCTCTTTTTAGCACAACAAAGGTCAAGAAACAATACTACCCTTGATGCATGATGGGAAATAAAAGGAGCCGGCCTGGGACTCATTTCGCAAGCTGTTTACTTGCCAGAGGAAAGAGATCAGGGGGGATTTATTTGGAACTTGTGGCATTGCGGAGTGATACACCTCGAACAAATAAATGGAAAAAGAAGAAAGGGTATATAAAAGATATGATCCTTTGTTTGCCAAACGATGCTTCATGTGTCTTAGTTTTTGGCGGGAATTATGTGATAGACATGCGCGCGCGCTGTGGAATTTGTCAGTGTTGACAGAACCAAGGGAAACCATCCGACGCTATCCTAATGTGAAATGGACATTATTTTTATGTTTATCAGCCTTAAGTGGGTTTTGATGCGCAATATAAAGATACAAAGAAAGAATCTATGGATCCCGACCGTACATGAGATTCGTATAAATCACTTTGCTGTGTGTCGGCACGTTGGCAGATTCGCCCGGCGTTTTACGTTCAAAGAAAAGGTAAGCTTGCATGAGCTTGCGACGTTCGACTAGCTGTGAGCTGTGTCAACATATTTTCAGCTTTCCGAAAGCTTAAGTTATATATTGTCATAGCTACGATTGTAAGAACATTTGTAAGCTTAAGCGTAATCGCATTGGACGGGATACCTACACTCGTTGATATATTCAACAGAAACCTTTTGAACTCGAGTCATTGTCAAATTTCAGAGTTATCGCATCGCGGCTGAACAGCTAGGCTCTGGATTTACTACAACTTCAATCGTATTCGGTTGGAATAAACTCCATTAAGTAAAGTTTGTTTAGCTCAGTAATAATTTAAATTTCATGACAATAATGGAGTTTATAGAACGCGAGCTTGACGATCGACAGTGTGACGAGAACGGGAGTATTGCGTGACCTATAGCTTTGATTTCTTCCATTGTTCGGCATGGGTCTGCGCTTTTTGTGCAGTTTGAGAAAAGCTTAAAACAAAACCATGTTAGTACAACAGAATTGGGGGGGGGGGGGGGGGGGTAAACTGCAAAACAGAACGGTCGTGTATGCGCGCGGTTTTCAAACGAAAGATCTGAATCGGGTGAATCGAATTTGAGGAAGAGTGAGTCTATTACTTGTTTTACAGTTTAGGGGCGGGGAGAGTTAAAGGGGGGTTGGGGTGGGTTACATAGATGGAAGGGGGGAGGGTAGAAAGTATGAACGCCACGGTAACGCATATCAGCTATGGGATAGGAAAACTTCTCTTGCAATCACTTTTCGCCGGACCGTTTTGTTCTCAGTCCAAATCGCTTCAGCCAGCGTAACAAGCGTAATCGTAGAGGGGGAGCGGAGATAAAGGTGACCTGCGAGCAGACTCACCTTTGGGTCACACGCGCGAGCCGGATCGCATCGCTCGCGCGTGTGACCCAAAAGTGAGCCTGCTCGCAGGCTAAGTAAAAGAAGGGCAAGGGGGCTCTCGCATGCTCGATTGCTTTCGCGAGAGGTTTTCCTGGTTATTTGTACAAGTTTAATTGCTGTTTATTCTGACAAATCGACCACAGTAAAACAGTGGCCTATGATGGAGTAAATTAGTGCGCGACCTGACGTAAACGTTGGCGGAATGATACGAGTAAGGATCGTTAATCGGGTACTTCTTGACGGATTTACGTCATGATGACACTTGTTTCTGTATGATTTCCTGTACATGAAGATACTGATCTATGTGACCACCCACCCCTTCCCCATGTCAAGTGCTTTGTACTTCAAAAGCAAGTGGAATCACAATAGTGCCTAGAAACTAGCGATTGTCGACGTCTAAATTTCACACGGCAATTTACTATTAATCAGTCGTTGGCAAGCTGGTGTGAACCCAACAACTCAGACCCATTTAACGAGGATCCGAACGTCAAAACGCCCAAAATCTAGTCTTTCAGTTTTATGAAGTAAATATTATGTAACTTACAAACTTTCATTGTTTCCACAGAGTTTTGGAAACACTCGTTATGGTTTGGGAGACCTCCGGCGAAAGAGCCGTGCAACGCGTATGTGCTTCTACAGAATTTCTCGTTCTCCCGAACTCTGTCCACTTTCATGAAGTCATCACAACTCCTTCCCTGACCTTTACGTTTACTTTTTGCTTGCGAGGGAGAGAGATGGCGCTTGCTGTCTAGTTGATTTAGTGTGACGTACCTGATGAGGTATCAAGTGGAGGCCCAGCCTGCATCCTGCAGGCTCTCCGCGCGAAAAAAAAAAAAGAAAACAAAAGAAGGAGGGAAGGAGAGCCCTTCTTTTCTTTCTTTTTTTTTTTTTGCGCGGAGGGCCTGCTCGCATCATTGTAGAGGAACAACGGGCGAAGTCCCCGGTTTTGTGTTACGCGGGCGCATCCAACGATGATGGGCGGAGTCGCAGGAAGAAAAATAACTACAAAGACTGAAAAGAAACGATGAACGCAATTGTCCTCTCCGGTTTTGTGTTACGGGCAGAAGAAAGATCGTCGACAAGGTATTGAGAAGCTGACATACTTGGGAAAAGGAAAACTGGCACATCCAACCATGAATACCTCTATGTCAATTAGGTAATCGCTCTGGACTGTGGGGGCGGGGGTGGGGATTTGATGCGACTAACAGTGCCGTACTACCAGGAGCCATAATGGTAGGAGACCGTAAGCGCGAGATCTGGCCTTGTCCCTATGATATGGGTCAAAATTTCTATATATAGAACAAATCGTGTCATCCCGCGAGGCGCGCGCGCGTACTGCCGCGAGGATTTCGCGAGGACGTCGCGCGGAGAAATATAAACAAAATGGCGTCCAAAATAACCTCTGCAAGTGAAGTAAACACTGGCTTTCTTTCATCAGTTTCTACTCCTAATATACGTCAAGGTCTCCTTGAGCACTTCTTTGAATGTAGCCATGAAAGTGAGGATGATTCAAGTGATTCGGATGTCTGCAGTAGTATTTTTTTCGGACAAATCCAGTCGCGAAGACTCGTTAAACATGTCGTACGAGGAATCACACAGTGGTCAAGACAATTTTCTAAACGTTTCACGGCGCAGCGATATGGGCAACCAAAGAATACAGAATAACAGCAAAAAAGGATGAAAACATATTTTTGCCGAAATACGATTGTATACGCCATTTCGACCTTTTCTTGATGCTTTGTTGTAAGTTACATGTGACTTTCATATCATATAAAATTACATATATATTGCAGAATGAAACTATTTTCATTTAAGTCACTTATCCGACTAATGCTGCTCCAAAATATTTCTTTTAGTATCCTGTATTATAATTCGCAGTGAAGCTGAAACATTGTTGAAAAGTGTGGAAAGATCGGAAACTTCCAGCAAAAGTTGTAAACAAATGAAGCAGAAGAGGATTCCTTTTTTTTCGAATTAAAAAAATCTACCTATTTTTCTTCGTTTATTTTCAAGTATGAAAAAATGCAGCATATGTGCAAACGGTTTTATCTAGTTTCGTGTGTCTAGTCTCGATGAAACCGATTCGACTTTGGCTCGCCAAGATAGCTACCTTTCGTCTTCAATTTTGGAGCGCTTTGAAAACGCTCTTGTTACAGTAAATTATTCACACTACCCGCGTTCTCAAGATTATTTAGCACCTGGAAATAAACATGCCACGGTTAAAATTGCGGCTGAGCTTTGTATTCATGCATTTTATTTAGCAATGAATGTGGTATGTGGCGTGCCATGTTCAATTCCAGGTGCTAAATAATCTTGAGAATGCGGCAAGTTTGAATAATTTACTGTTACCCGAGGGTTTTCAAATGGAAGACGCGGAGTAGCTATCTTGGCAAGCAAAATTCGACGCATTTCATCGAGACTAGATTCACGAAAGTAGACAAAGCCGTTTGCATATAAACTGTATTTTCTCATACTTAAAAATATAAGGAAAAAAATCCGTATTTTTTTTTTTTAATTCTAATTTCCGCACCGTAAACCTCTTCCTCCTCATTTGTTTACAACTTTTGCTAGGAGTTTCCGATCTTTCCATACTTTTCAGCAACGTTTAAGTTGGCATTAAGCTTTCAAATAATCTATGGGATCTTAGCATAGCTTGAACGTTGTTGTAGCTCCCAATTATACAGGAGTATAATATTTTGAAGCGAAAGTTCAACAGTCAACTGTGCAGCAATTTCTACTCAGCCGATTTCGTTGAAACTTGCTTACACTAAAAATTGGATAATTTGAACTTGTTGACTTTGATAAGAAAAAATCTATCGTCCCGTTTAGAAAATATTCGCGTTTTTTTTTTTTTTTTCATAAATATATTTTTTCAAAAGCGCTAATATCTCGTGATCGTTTGCCTTGTTTTCTCTTTATTTTAAAGCTTTATAAAATTTGAACATTTGTTTTTTTCGATTGCTAAAAATCAGAAAAATCGGGTGAGGTTTACATGCCCAAAGCTTGATTTAGAAAAGAGCACCTCCGTTCCCCAGAAATAGTCGCGGGCCATCTTAACCAAAGTACAATCCAAATGTAAACAAGTCATGGTGAATTATCGTGCTGAGAAAACTTCTCTAGATTAGTCCTGTGCTTAACTGACAGGAGATGAATTAGCACGATACGGAAGCTGCACAGCCTAATGTATAAATAGCGTCCGTACAAAATTTATGGTTCACAGAACGACTGATTTATTTTTCGTTCTCAAGTTTAAAAACAGAGTCTTCTGCGGCAGATTTACCCGCGAATCACATGATACTAGTCACGCAACTCCAGCAACATCGACGCGAGAACCCACGCATCCGCGCGTGTCTGCCTGTTCTAAAAATATAAAAATTGTCTCGTATCATAGGGTGCGTGGATGTCGCGCTTACGGTCTCCTCCCATTATGGCTCCTGGTACTACCTATTTTTGTATGTTCTGCAGTCAGCAAGTGACAAACAGGCAGAAAAGTTGCAAGCGGCGACGAAAGCTTGCGATCTAGGGGTTAAGATAGTTACAGCGTTTTCGTATGAAAAAGAAAGAAACTGCAGGACCAAATAAATTAAACAGCCAATCATTTCATCTAAAAAACGTTATATTAACAACTAAATTCTCCTTTCAGACCTCCATTATATCCCCTGTAATACTAGCTGGGAGACTTTTAATATACACGTTCGTGATATTTCATACAGTTGCTGAATCTTCTTGGTTGCGTTCCTTTGGGATGATCCGGATCACGGTAAATGATCCACAATCACTCGGGGTAAGGGCGATCACGGGCGCATCTAAGAAACCAGTGAAACACTACCCAGATTGGATACATGCATCGGCTCCCTTGGTGCACCATGATCCGAATGATCATCCCAAAGAAACGCGCCCTGGAAACATAAGATTTGTAATTACTGACCTGGCTCAGATATAAACTTTCTCAGTTTTAGATGGTGTGACAGTCCATCGCAATTGCATTTCCTTGCTTGTGTTTAGTCAAGTTGCCTCAACATTTTCCCCGCTAGAAACGGTTTCCTGCTATTATACTCTTCTTCTAGGTAGAGATGAAAAAAAAATCAAGGAGTTCCACCAAGATCGCAATGCCAAAGATGCAACCATGCTGTTTACAACCACCTACCTCTTCCACCAAGAAATGAAAGAAAAGGTATTAACAAAGACATCGGTTGCTCATCGGTTACACGAAGGTTGGTTTCTAATTTTATTGCAAGAATTTGATCAGAAAAAAAATATTTTGCGTTTACTTTCGGAACACTAACTTGCTTCGACAAGCAAAATCTCACAGAATTTGATCGACTTGACCGCCAGCAGTCGCTCTTTATCTTAAATGAATTTTTAAGCAAGTGGCAAAAGGAAAACATGACAAGGAAGAACTTTAGTAGTTTTGCGTGATCTTTTATAATCGACGACAGGTTATTAAAGACAGAGGTAGCGTCTCGTGGTATGGTTTGACTTCCTTAAAACATATTGCTTTCAAATCTTTCTTAGGGCCTGTTTACATGGAGGTGGGGGACCCCGGGCAGGTGAGGTAACCCGCCTCTCCATATAAACTCTCATTTTTTCTCGATCGCGTTTACATGATAGGTGGGGTAATCCGCCTAGGCGGGTTGCCCGGTCTGCTGGGTAGGGTAACCCTCCCAGCCGGAGTCGCTTTTTGCCATGTAAACGTTTCAAGGTGGGGTAACCCGCCTACCCGGGGTCGGTTCATGTTACCAAAACGCACCAAATCCGAACCAACAACCAAACGCCCGCCATATTGGAACCGCAACAACATGTTTCAGTCTCGAGGATATCAGCGTGGGGAGCTTTTTCGCCGGGTTCATCTGCTTAGTGTCGAAGGCCGCAATCAAGATGGCAATCAGGAAGAATCTGAAGTTATTCAAATTTCAAGTGATGCTTTAAGTGAAGGCCCGATCGAAGCACGCGCTTCTTCTGTCAACGAAAATCATGCTGTGAAAAAAAAAACAAGAAATCTACGCCACGCTATTTTCTCAAGGAAGTTAACCCCGGGACCCCGGGGTGATAAGATTGCATGTAAACGCGAGCTATTTTTCGACCACGGCTGGGCGGGTTACCTCACCTACCCGGGGTCCCCCACCTCCAGGTAAACAGGCCCTTACTCGTGAATCATAGTTTTACATTGCCTGAACGGGGACATACGAACTTACAACTGACCTGCTCCCAATGCAAACGACATCAAGTGACTTCAAAGCTCAGTTGGTAGAACATCTCACTAGTATGTAAAATAACTGATTTTTTTAGGCTTCTTTCCTGTTGCCTTGATTTCAAACACAACTGCATGCGACAATCATTCCCTTATTTCACAGTTATTGTTACAGAGTTTAGCTTCGCAGTTGAAGGACTTCAAATCTTGTGCCCTACCAACGCGTGAAAATGTTTTGAGAGTCACAAACTGTAATCATGATGAATTAAAAACTATTGTATTCAACGCACGTACAAAACACATCATTAGTTTGACTGAATGCCATTGCAAATCAATACTTCCAATTTCTTTTGTTATCATCAATGAACTTTGAAAACTCTTCATGAAACTTGTTCCTTTACTCTATTATACTGTGAATGTATGCCTAATCATTGAACTTGAAATGTACATGTCCGGGAAATAACTTAACCGGGTGAGATATTGACTGATTCTTGACTCGGAGACTCAAATCGTGATCTTCGCGTTTGAAAAAAGCACTTCCGTTTTGTAATCTTTTCTGCCCATTTGCGCCATGCCTGGAATCATTGCTGTTATACATAATCAATTCCCAGAGGACATTCTAGTCCACGGAAGCCGATTAATTAGCTTAGCTAAAGAAAACTCGCGTACTGTAGTAAGTAACAGCTTGTATATTAGAACAGTATAATTCGTGCCTTGTGTAAAAATAATCACGAACGAAAACTCCGAATCACTTAACATGGTACCTTTGATCGCGTCAAGAGAAGATAAAGGATGTCTTCAGCAAGAAAACGGAGAATGATTCAGTCGAAACTTTATCGGTAGGTAAGTTATTGACTACACGTCGATTTCACCTTTAAAAGTACTCTTTTATAACAGTTTCTTTAAGCTAAACCACTATCAAGACGAGATTAATACTGGACATGTTTTTAACTGACACAGCATTGCAGAAATACGCCGTCATACTGTATTATTATACCACTAAAGACATTACTAATCCTTACATCAATTAAGAACTTCACAATGCCTAAGCTCAACGGCTGCTACAGTTTCTCAGGAGATTTTAGATGAAATGTAAAATCGTCGATAGGTACATCCAGTTTTTACTTACATCATCTAAAAACTGTTTTGCCTTTTCCGCTGCGCGCGATTCCTACTAAGACTTTCATATTCCAGTATGAAATACTACTTATTAACCGAACGGACGAGGTTAATAAGTTATTTATTATATGGCCTTTGTAGCGCTGAAAAAAGGGAAACGTTTTTCAATATCCGCTTGCGCGCGCAAGAGGTCATTCGAGGCCATGCGATCCAAACCTGAAGAAACGGTTTCTTCGACAATGAGGCAATTTTTGACTTCATTACGCCAAGATCTAGGGAAAATTTAACCACTTTAATTTTCACAAACAAACTGACCTGTGTTTACAAGTGTTTGACCCTTAAAAAGTTATAAGAAGCTAAGGCAAGAAAAATTTTCATAATGCCCGGTCATTACAAGAAAATAATGCCCGCTCATCAGCCAATCAGAGCGCGCGTACTATTGTAGCCATATAATAAAAGCATGTTCTTCGACTGGCGATTATGCCAAATGTCTACCATTGATATTATACGGAACAAAAATGAGTTTATGATAAGTTTATTTCGCGGAAAGTTAGTCGTACTCTAGGAATTGTCGTTTATCGCTTTTTCTTACCAACTCTTTTTTACTCTACCGTACTTGACCATTCATTTAATAATCGACTCTAACTTTCTCTGTGCCGGATAACATAGCCCTTTTTGTTTTCAATTAGCACGTTGTTTTGGCGTTTTGAAGTGGGGAAAATAAAAGCGAGCTGTGTGTATTCCCGTTGCTAATACCTTTTACACGCATCAAAACTTATTACTTTGTTTAGAGCGATTCTCTCTCCTAACGGACGAATGTTCATTTTATGCCTAAATGGGCAACTAGAATGTCTTTGCATTAGTATTTGTTTAGGCTTAACAAGTAAGGTTTGTTGTCCTTTGGTTAAAACAATGTAGTCAATGAGTATTTTTAGAACATCACTACACGTGAACATAGTTAATAGAGGGAAATGGTTATGAAGCCTGGAAAAGTTCTTTGTTATAGGTTTTTGTTCCCTATTTTGGGGGTTGACCGTGCACAAAACCTGACAGATTACAATAGGTGGTTACGTGTGCTCATACAACTAACCAATAGAAACATTGCGATTATGTAATTCATGCATAGTGTAGGAGCGCAAAACAAAAGATGTGCACGGTCATGGACCTTCCAACCTCAATCTTGGCCTCTTTGTTTGCTCCCTTGATGTTAGCCGGGCTTCCTAACCATTTCCCTCTATTAACTATGACGTGAACTACAAACAGTAAGCTTTCCATTTTGTTTGCTTTTTTGTACTCATACTAGTCATACAAAAACTTATGCCATATCAACCGGGGTTTTAGACAGAAGCTGTATTTGTGAAAATGGAGGACCTTTTGAAAGAAAGCCCTCTTTAAGTGCCGCGTTGTTCGCAAAATGCAACAATTTGTAAGGAAAATAACAGTCGACTATTAAGACTATCTGTCATTACACATAAACCGACGAGAATTACTGTTTCTCGGCGCGGAGAGTCTCCGAAAACGGAACCAGTGTCACTTACTTTCTCTATAATAAATAAGTATAAATAATTTGATACATCCATAGTATTTAACCTTTTGAAAGGACCCAGAAGGACCTAACACCTTCATTTCTAGGCAACGTAAACGTCGAGTAAACAGCAACAAAACGATTGGCTAAAAAGCCGTTCCTTTACCCAGCTCCTAAGGTTTATTTCGTTTTTCTTCAGTTTTTTTTAACTGAGTTTGTTTGTACTATTTGGTCAAAACTTGAAATCTAAAGTAATCGCTAATTTGTACTGCATAGTTCAACTTCGTGGTTCATCTGTTTCGTACTTTATATGATTGCATAACACGTGCAGGCAGATGTTATGGCATTCTCTTGGTGTAGAAACTCTGCTTCTCCTTTTCTCTTGCTACTGTAATTAAAAGTCAGATTTTTATGACAATTTTCTCACACCGTAAACTTTTCTGTAAGTAAATAACTTTAAGATGTGCATGAATATACTTTATTGTATTTTGTTTTCCAGTCACTTTGCACAAAGAACCCTTACATGACCGTACACAAAGTGTTTTATTCATCTTCCCAAACATGCAGGGTCCAAACAAACAGATCGTGTGCACCGTCCGCCATCTTGAATGAACTTGTGCACGGTCAGAGTCACGTGATGGGTCTGTTCAACATCGGAGACCGCTCTATTGTTTAGCTCTTTGAAGTTCGCCGGCTTTCATAACCAGTCTCCTCTACTAACTATGTCCCAAACAAAGGAACCATCTTTAGGTGGTGTTGTGAATATCGAATAACCTTTAAATTTCTCTAGGAAAGGCACTTAGAAAGGATAATGTCGTTTAGAGTTTGTGAATTTACCTTGATTTCCAAAGTTCTTAGCGGACCGCTTTACCGTTGCCTTACTCTTTGGGCTGTACAACTCAAACGTGTATGCAACTAAATTCCCCAAGGTACATGTAATACCAATAGTCATTATAAAGGAATGTTGATGATAAAAAAGAACCGATCCGGGCGGCTTTGTTTATGGTAAAAGAAAAGAGATAACCATTAGTGCTCGCGTTCTTTTTTCTTTTGATCGTTCGCATCTCTTAAATTAACTTCACTGACTCTGTGTAGGAGAACGAGCAGCTAGCTACGACTTGTTGGATTTTTGAATCAATGCGTACTCAAAAGGTTACTGCATGTTCTTGATTTCAAAGGCATTACTTTGACGTCAGTTTCATTTGCCAGATTTGCGTTAATTATGATTTTACTTACAGTCCATTTTCTTGAACAAACTTTCAGTACATAAATCTTTCGGTATATAACTGATTACGTCCTGTGCACGTGAGCTAGATTCTACATTAATGCATTTGATTTATCCGACACTCTAAATCCATGTTTTGTTATAGTCAGTTATAGTCCTCTTGGGTCTTATGGACAATGCCTTTTAGATCACATTAGATTAGGTTTCACGAGTCACCCAATATCCCTCTTTAGTAAGAATTAAGCACGGATATGTGAAGACGGTGCTGGGCATCCAAAAAAGCAATGAATTGCAGAAGTAACTCGATGGTAACTTTAATGGCGGTTCATTGAAATAAGTAGCGAGACTTCTTGCGAAGAAGGCAGTTGGTTGCAGTTAGCACGTGAGTCAGTGTAAATAGACTCTTCATTACTTTATTTTTCGTGCTGCACGTGCGTTATGCAATCATAGCAGTGAAAAGTTCCAGTTGAAAGTTCCTAAAGCTCCTATAGTTCCTGAGCTTACTCATGATCAATGACAGACGGTTCGGGTTCTGAATACTTTAATACTAAGCGGATAAACAAAATTATGTCGATCGCTGATGGTATAGTTAAAACAAATACAATAAACAAACTTACTTCAACGAAGTAATCACTCTGACGTCAATTTAGGGGCTTAAAATGTCTTACCGTACGCTTGGTTAGTTAAAGCTAATTCACATCGCTGTTATTTCTATAATGCACAAGAAATGGATTTCACTGAAAGTTGCTAACATTTCACGTTTTGACAAAGTGAACATATGAATGACATATTTTCAAGTCTTGATTAGTTTGCTATTCCACGTCAGTTTTGGGTATATACTGTATATAATTGAATTATAGTTTTCCGTGTGAAGAACGGGCTTACAAGGGTTAATAAACTGTTAATTGTGAACTATCGTTGAAGCATGTAATAGTATATTTCACCCTTTTCAAAGAGAGCGCGAGTCTAGTAAGTAGTTGTCGTATTGTAGACATGTTTGCGGTGACATGTACATTGTACACACAACGCGACAAAGTTTGTCAATCTATATTTCCTTTCAATTTTGCAGATTATATTTACACACTGCGTTAGACCACTGATTGCCCCGAGAACCACTGCGGAATAGACATGGATTTAAGAAAGTTTCTCCTAAACAACGCCAGTCTACAGTCCCGGCCCAGACGACGGAGACATAGCATTGCCGACGTCCGTTTTTTACACACTCTTCACGATATACCGGAAAAACCCGAAGAGGAAGATACCGCGGAGCGACGGCGTTCAACTGGTGGTTTTGAAAAGGAAAAGATAACTAGAGCAGACAGCGAACCGACAGGTATCCAATGCTACAACGAAGACAATGTCAAGTCCGCCAAGGAAGCGAATGACTCGTCAACAGTCTGTCCACCCCTTGACCACAATATAGAAGAATCTCCGCGTTATAAGCGAAGTTTTTCTTTCGAGAGATCCAGCGAGGAAGAGGAGCATTTAATAGAAGCCGTGTCCACTTACGTGCTGTCATACACTGATGATGCAGGAGATGTTTGCAACGCCGATGATGCCTCTCCAACAACCACCGGATCGTCCTCTCCCCAGGAGAGCTCCAAAGAAACCAGCGATGAAGAGTTAGCCCTGTCCGAGATGCTACGCAAGGTTGACGCATCAATGGTACTTCAACGATCCCGACGAGGGAGTATGATTGATTCGGAAGTGGTGGAACGAATAACATCCCTGACTCCCATAGTTGAATCCAGTCGGTCTAGTAGCATTGCAAGTGTATCAACTAATCGAAATGCATCACCAGAGGGGAGCGAAAACAATGTAGGGTCAGAACTTAGCTCCCGCCGTTCATCCGCAAAGAATACCGATAGCAACGATGACATGCTTGGAAAGATGAGTGACATTCTAAAATCATTGTCGCCTCAATTTGATACGACTTCCGATCTTGGTCAGCAAGGAACAGGTGGCAATGATGGAAAGCTCAGCTCAGCATATCCTTCACCACATATGCATGGTCAGACAAAAGACCCATGGAGGCCACTTTCTCCTGCAAACAAAGGTAAAACTGAACGCGATGAAAATCCAAGTATCCAACCGCAGGCTAAAGTCGAGAATCAGTCTAAAAAGGAAAGTCAAAATGTCCTCGGTAAGATAATGAATTCACCCAATCTATTAAAAAGAAGGGGATCTCTTGGAGACGTCCTTCGCACGCTGTCCCCTCATGTTGGCAGCTCTCCATACAAAGTTGTCGATACAGAAGAGTCTTCAAAATCCTCAGCTGGAAAGGAACGAGAAGACGATAGTCGAAACAACGACAAAGACGGCATTCTTGAGAGGATAATAAAAAGCCCATCTCTCACCAGAAGGGGTTCCATAGGAAACATCCTCAACACGTTGTCTCCAAACCCAGTAAGAAAGTGTCCATCGCCATCTCCATTGACTATCAAATGCGACACCGATTGTGCTCCGCCAGAGAAGATCTCACCCATTTGCCCGCAGGGACCAAAGTCTAAGGATGTCGAGAGGCCACCCACTGAATCTCGCCCTAAAGGTCTGCTGGCTATCGTTCAGCAACACGTGATAAACCACAGTCAGGCAATGCAGCGAAAGAGGAGGAATTCCATTGCTTCTGCCGAGCCGCACACGGGAACTTTGGAAATGTCCTTGAGAGAGTCGTTAGACACTGAGGAATGGGGGACTAAAAGCTACTCTGTAAACGATTATAAATCACCTGTCGTGGAAACAACGACATCAATTAAAAATTCCACTTCAAATAACACTAAAAGCAACAGTGACATCTGCAACAGCAGCAACAACAACAACACCGAATCAGTAAATAAAAAGAGATGTGGCACAGAGGACAGTGCACACAACTCTAACAGACCTGGTGCGGTTCTCAGTCACCAAATGCAAGATACAACCAAAGCCTCAAGTCCATCTGATTACAGCAAATCCAAAGAAAAGTTCCACACAAGCGTCAATGACGACTTTATTTCTCCCTTGACCAGAAAGCTGGTTGGTAGCGAGAGTATGGATGTACCTAGGGTGCAGTCAGAGCAGGAGTTGGTTTTAGACAAATCTCCGCACAGAAAAATTAGCGCTCCACTCCCCCCGAGAGGCGTTAATCCACCCCAGCGGAAAAGCAGCGTCAACGTAATCAAACGTTCACCTATCACCTTTGTGATTTCAAACGATAAATCTGGAAGAACAGAAGGAAGGGGGAACACATCGGGGTATCAGCTGCCAAATGGCGTAAGCTTCACAAATTCGTGTTTCCTTCCATTAAGCCAACAAGAAGCCGATGAGTTTTCCAGGATCAAGAAGGCGGAGGCGAGTAAACCGTCCATGGTGAATTCGACAATAACGATGAGTTCGAGAGTCACTGTCCATGGTGGAAGTGGAAGTGGGGTCGTGCGTAAATTAGGAACTGCTCCGAAGCAACCTCCTCTCAGCGACTCTCTTCCCACCGAGGAGAGGTTTGCAGCACTCAGCGAGAGGTATGCTAATTTGAAGGCGAAACTTGGAGGAAGTGACAATAAGCAGAAAACTCAAGATTCCTCCCCCAAGCCTGATGAAGAGAGAAATTACAGTCCAAACACTGAAGATAGATTAACCCAGTCGAAATGCTGGTCCACTGTGGAAAGCATTCCAGTTCAAGTGTATGAAAAACATGTATCCGATACGAGGGTTGACTTAAAGGAGGCTGAAACCGAAACAACATTGACTGCCGAATGTGGAGGTAAGCAAGGAACACACAACGAAGAGCGCAGTATGAACCGAATGACAATCACGAGTAGTGAGGAGAGCGCTGTAAATTGGAACAATGATGGGGTCATCAATGCGATAACCAGCACGAATGGCATCGAGACAGGTCCTTACATCGACGCCAACAATAATAACAGTCCCAGTATCGCTGAGCTACAATTCGAGAACAATGGAATGGGGATCAGTTCTTCTACGTCTCACGGTAAAACAAGTTTCGACTTCAGACCCGAATCTCCAGCCCAAAGGTCGATGAAAAGCGTCGTTGCGAAGCTGATGAACAGAAAAATGGGTCCCAGGAGAAAGCAAAGCATTGTTCCGCGTGTAGCTAAAAGACGATCGAAGATTTACACAGAGAACGGTATTGATTACAACGGTATACCAGCGTCTGTTGCGCAGTTTGAGAAGATTAGAACGCTTGTTGAGAACACTGTGCTCCGTACACCAGTACGGCAAGAGGTAAGTTGGAATTATTGATAGTGAGAGAACCCATGCCAATTGTTCTCCATTGTAATCCAAGAAAATAGTCGTATACGCCTCCTATATTAACGGACCTACACATTGCTGGTAAGATACGTTCTCACATGGGTTGCCACCTTAAAGAAGAAAACAATTTTAAACCATGCTTTAAAAATCAGCCTTTAACGTTGGTGTGAATGAAGAACAAACTTTTGCAAATTAAGGTCATGTCTTCCTTTAGATGTTTAAAGATAATGTTTTATGGATTTAGTTGCCTACCACTTATTTCAGAACAGTTTGGGAATAGACCAAAAATCTGCGAAATCCCCGTGACGTAGCCCCTTTAAAAGTAAGAATATATCTTTTAGTTTCTCTTAACTTTATCTTCCATTTACTCCTTGATAAATTCAGGTAGGCAGGTTATCAAAAGAAACAAATGTCCGCCACGGGCTGCGTGGCACTGTGTTGTTAGTTCCAAAGTTGTAAAATGAAAGTAAAATTAAAATTGTATGATATGTTACTAGCAAACCTTTCAGTCATGAAACACCTGATCAGATATCACACTGATCATAACCTGTCTTGGTTATGAAGGACCGAATCAGCTTCTTCGAAGGAAAATAAGATAAGATAAGATAAAATTTTATTGTACACTTCTTAAAAGGTTTTTCAGTGAACAATATAATACATGAAGTGAAATAAATGTAAAATGTAAAATATTTACATTTAAAGTACACTAGTTATATATTATGTATAAAGTACACTAGTTATGACAGAAATGACAGAAATAAGAAAAATTTAATTTAAGAACTCGCTGAGAAGCTTTGTCTTCGGAGTTTTCTTAAAATTTGCATGACTCTCGCATAGTTTTAAGTCTTTGTCTAAAGAGTTCCATAGCTTTACTATTCTGTAGTAAAAAGATCTCTGACCAGCAGTGGTTTTGCACAGGGGAATCTAGACCATTGAATAAGTATGCAGAATTTTTATCCTTTTCATAGGGATAATGGCACAAAGTTGATTTCTTTTTGTTTTGTGATAGGCATTGACTATCCAACAGCTGTTGAATGGCCTCTCTTCCTGTTTGACTGAGGCAGAGTTAGTCGCCATTTGTAAAGAGTGTTCCAAGACTTTAAGGACCCTAGATGCGCTGGGGAGTTTGCGTAAGTGTTTTATTTCCACAAAATTGAGTGGTCCTCTTACATAACTGAATCGCCAAGCTTAATGTAAAGTGATATCATCAAGGGTCGTATAATCAAGACCAAAGCGATCACTCTGGCCAATCACAAAGAACACAGACAATCGTGTAGCCGGCATGAAGTGCGGGAAAACGTGAATGGGCGAGTCACGATTGGTTTTGGTTTCACTTTTGATTGGATGAGAAATTGGCGCGGGTGATTTAAACCAATCACTAAGCGAAGTAATGCAAAACCAAACAAGTTAGTACTTATTACTTTTCGGCACTCAAGTGTAACCCGTTGAACCAGTCAGAACACGGTAACCGGTTCCAAGTGCCAAAAAAAGGCGCGAAACCTAAGTCACGATTGCTTTTTGCTTTGCTTTTGATTGGTTGAAAATAATAGCAGGTTTATCTTGGTTAGAACACTATCCAAGTTTAATAACCAATGTATATGAATGAAGCCATATATGTGACTCTGGGTAGAGTGTAAAGCAAAGACGTAATCGGTGCAGTTTTGTTTTCAATTTAAGAAGTCACTTCTTAAGACCCTTTGCAGTGCAAAGGGTCTTGAAAAAATCCAAGGCTTGATGCCCTGACCTCTGCGTTACTGGTAAAATGATCTACCAATGCATTTTAGATTTTTATTGTCTTTTTTTCTTCACAGCTTCTTACGTCTCCTTGGAGTCCGTGATTATCAACCCAAGTGGTACCATTAAATTCAAGCACCTTGGCACAGGTTTGTACGCACTAAACCTCTGCGACACTTGGAAAGCCCTGGCTTTACTGAAAAGTTAAGGTTTTCTGGCAAAATGTTGTGTAGACCTGCTGGACGAAAAAGTGCTTTTGCTTGCTTTCCTGAAGTAGCAGTACTAAATGAGCGACCAGGCCAGATTGATACGATGCGCAGCCTCGCCTAAGATCTAACCGTGTAACCTCTCCTTTTTAAGCGATATTCTTAAGTATGCTGGAATACTTGGCATTAGGAGAAAGAGAAACGAAAAACAAATGAAATAAGCGGAAAGATCAATAAGTGGTTTGTTCTTTTTTTTTCAACGACAGCTATAAATAATGGTGCACTTTTATCTGCAATGTCGGACCAGCTATCATGAGCTTTGCCCTCAAAACTGAAATTGTATTCAAACTCTGCCATTTTTTCCAATGAAAACAAATTATTGTATTATACGATTGACGAAAGGGTTAATGACAACACAAAAGAAGCTTTTAAAGTGATTTTTTCGATAGTTTGAACACCCACGAATCTGTTACCCTCATTAACGTGAGGCTCATTGCCCCCGCAGGGTTTTGGCCCAGAGGCCAAAACCCGAGGAGGCATCATTGCAGTCCGCGCGTATATAGACTATATATACTAGGGATAGTTAACACTACAGCTCTCCCCGCTGTTATCCTTTTTTTCTCAGCGTATCCGTTACTACAGTCAATTATTTCGCTTGATGTCTTGGCTATTCTACTTTCTTAATTGATTGAAAAATCAGTTTTCTGTTTGGAACAGTCTTGCGATAATTCAGAAGAAAACACTAATTTTTCTCGTGTTCTGCTCACAAAGCATCACTTGTTTCTGGCCTTCTCTTTTTCAAGATCATGGGACGAGGACTTGCCATTTAAAACAAACGTTCAGTATGAATTGTTGAAGCCAAGTAGATAAGTAAAACAAAGCCAAATTATGCAAAAATTCTGAAGGATTAATAATCACGTAAATTTAATTACATGAACGCGGTCCCAACTTCTTGAGATCATTTTGCATTTTTTGCTGTAATGAGTGATCTCAGTGAGGATAAACTTTGGTAATAGCCAAACGTTTTACAACTACCAATTGAGACCAGCTGTTTTCAAATTTTTTTGTTTCAATATATAGGGCTGGGAGCTCAAGCAACAATGACCAACTTGACAGCTGAGCTCGAAACGGATGCCAAAAGATATCTCACCTCTGTCAATGTAAACGCATGCCGTGAGTTTTGATTATCTCAAGAACTATTTTGAATTCTTTTTCCTTCCATGACAAGTCTCAGTTACAAATTTCACTTAAATGCCTGAATGACTGATCGAGTCTTTTATCTTTTATTTCTACCACTTGAGTGTTTTGATTTAATGTTATGATGTTCCGGCTAAAAGCCGAAAGCACTGGATCGACAACTGGCTAGTTATACATGTATGTCTCAAGTGAAAACTTTCCTACTTCTCTGCGAGTTTCAATGCTTGCGTTATCTTTTAAAAATTTTCCTTCTTGAACTCTTTTTGAGCTTATCGCAGCAGCTAACTTTGTATCTTGGTTGTGGCCTGAGTCTTTCAAACCCCCCGTGTAAAGTGTGATTTCGGATTGAGTTTGTCAATCCTGCGAGCGAACGAGAGCTGCTCGCAACACGCTAACAAGAGAAATTTCGAGACCAGTAAGTACTATTCTTGTTTTTGATCATATCAGTTGCGTAAGTTTTGGCTTCTAGGCCTTGTGAAATCAATAAAGCTTGAAGGAAACTGCAGCAACCCAACTGCAATCAACGTGTGCAAGCGTGGTTTGTTGACTTGTTGACATTTGTGCACGTGCTCACGCTTTGGTTTGTCATCATCATCCAATCATAGTTTATCTTGCGTCATCATTGACCAATCACAGTACAGGAAATTTTATCACACCTACCGATACTACTTGCGGGCCCACTTTGGCCAATTCGAGATTTGTTCTGGTATACTATATATATATACTGTATATACGCGCGGACTACAATGATGCCTCCTCGGGTTTTGGCCTCTGGGCCAAAACCCTGCAGTGGCAATAATATACCACACAAAATCTCGACACTGTTGTTTGTTCCAAACAAAAAACTGATTTTCAATCAATTAAGAAAATAGAATAGCCAAAATATCAAGCGAAATAATTGACTGTAGTAACGGATACGTTAAAAAAAAAAAAAGGATAACAGCGGGGGCAGCTGTAGTGTTAACTATCCCTAGTTATAATCGAGTTTGGAATAGAATCTCGGATTTGCCCAACAATTGGTCCATTCCGGTTTGGGCTAAATTGGGTTTACTGTTTTCCCTGAGGAGTCTTGTTCATTTTAAGTTGTACAAAACAATAGCGAAGGCTCTTTGAAGCGTTGCCCTGATTTTCGTGCTGATTTGATGATTCAAGTCAAAAAGTCGTTTTAAAGTGGACCCACTTTTCAAAGGAGTTGTGTGTGAGTGGAATACATGACTCAGTAGTGATCTTGTTTCAACGTAGATCTGTTCAACCCTAACTGGATTTCAATTAAGTGAGTTTACTGATCTTATCCCTTAACAGCCAGTCAACATACACTTGTTTTTATTAACACATTGTTCATTAATATTGCATTTTGTATCGTGTTTGCCGATCCGTCAGTAAATGTTTGATAGACGCTTCCCTTGTTTTGCATAATAATGAGTTTGGTAGGGTGTTTGTATTCAATCATATGTACACCTTTGTCTTGTTCTTTTACGTTAATTACCAATTCTAACTGTATTTTAATATTGTTCAACCTTTTTACAGAGTTCGCAATACTCGCGACCTTCTGTAGCTCGTCAAACAACTTAGGTTATTTTAAACGTGCCCGAAGATCAAGGCTTTCTTTTGTATACCATAACAAGGATTAGCTTGCGAATTGTGCGCTAAAAATAGCATTCCTTGTGCACAAAGAAGCTGATAGCAATGTATAAAGACGGTTCCTTTCCATTAGCGAATTGGTAATTAAGTACAATTTTTGTGTGTGTAAAGACAGCCACAGATTGACGTGCGAGCGACTGAATTCGCTCTAATAACCTTCACTGAAGCACTGTCAAGAAAACCACCAGAAGTACCCAACGGATCCGCTCCACAAAATATCCGCTCTTCAGGCTGACCTTGAGCTTGCTGGCAACTTTGGGAACGAGATCGAGTGTTTGCTGGGACTGTTTTTCTCAGAGAAAAATTTGCTGGGAATTTGTAGAATATCGACTGTGGCTGGGAAATAACAACCAAAATCTTTCTGCTGGCAAAACACTGAAAACAGAACACATGCAACGACGCGCAGTGATAAATAATATTCAGTTTAACTTTTAAAATGTAAACGACAAAAAAGTTATTTATTACTTTATTTCTATTGTTTTGTTATTCTGCCGTCACTGAAGAGTTAAACCAGATCTGTTCCCTTTTTCTGTGTAATACGAGCATGTGTATGATTTAGTGGCAGTTGATCGAGCGGCTAAAACGAATGCGTCGAGGTTTTTGCGACCCGGCTATCCACAGTTGTATCAGTTGTATCCATCGTTTTATGGAATAACTTCGCACAGGATAATCAGCTCCACCAATACAATTCTTGGTGAGTACTTAGTAGTCTACTCCCTTTGCAGATTAAGTAGCTTTGAGCAGTTTGAGCGGCTTTTGATGTTAACATCATGTTCAACTTTTCAGCCTGCCGGCACGATGGGATGATTCAAGTCATTCAAGGAAAGTATTACGGTATATTTTATGGGGTCTTTTATGGATCTGCTTCAAATTGTAAGTACAGTGTAACATGCTACTTGGGTAGTTATCACCTGCGTGAAACAAATGTTCGTTTGCTGGATGAGTCATGAACACACCTTCATTGTGTTCGAGCGGAACAAAATCGGAAATTGAAAGAGTCAATTTATTTGACCTGGAATAGCTATTAGCAGACAGTTTTCTTATTTTAATTCTTTAGCCGTCGACCTTACAATAGTGGATAGACGACAAGATGATGAACATAAAACTTTAAGTTAAATAAAAACTGATAATAGCCCCCGTTTTCATAATTTTAGCAAGTTATACAACGTACGTTTCAGTTTGAATTTAGGCGCGCGCGTGATAGAGAAACTCCGGCTGCTGTTTCTAAGGTTTCTTGGCCTTTTATGTCACTTACGTTCTAGCAAAGTACCTATTTTATGTTTTTAAATCAAAAGGGCCTGAAGGACTTTCAAACTAAACTAAGTACTGCAGTCAAAAAAATGGTCTCACGAAAAATTCTTCTGATTTTTCTGAAACAGGATCAAAGATCTGGCTGAATTAACATTATCCTATTATTTCCGGTTAAATAATTTAATATATATATGTATTTTCATGTCGCTTTCTACAGAAAACATTATTGAAGGGGTGAAAATATATCGTAAAGTCAACTGAAATGGCGGTATTTTTAAGTAAATGTACATGAAATAATGCTGCAATGCCGGCTAAGGGACTCTGACATGTGACACAATTTCGGATTGCGTGACAAGGCACTGACCAACCAAAACAAGACGGAAGAGACGCCGTAAACAACTACCGGCTATTCATTTGCTTCATTTTACTGAAAGGTAATTACCTAATGTCATTCCTTTCAGTTTAAAGCATAACATGACAAGCATAAGCCTCATCAATTTCTCCGCGAGGTCGTTTAATCTTGTAGAAGATTTTCTACCGTATGCCAGGAAATGTGACATGAAATATCTGTTAATTTTGTCACGCACTCTCTACAGTTCGCGGTTTTAAAAAAGGTCTCATCTGGTCGTAATTAATTCAGTGAATCTTCTCATGAAATTTTCCCTTTAAAATGCCCCTATAGGCGTTGGTGAGACCACAAAACTACGATTACAGTTTCATAAAAGTTTGCTGGCAACACTATCAAGCCTGAGCCACATTCTTGTATCAAAAACAAGTGATTATTGATTATCCGCTACAAAGCCGAGCGCAAAATCGACTTGTTAGTTACATCTGTACATGAACATCTGGACCGAGGAAAAAATTGACGTGAGTAGTAGCCAGATAAATAGCGATTTCAACAAGCGGTAACAAGAGGAACACCTGGCGGGAAATATGAGGTTGCGCAAACCGCACGTTTGTGTCATTTATCCAGGATGTCATAAAAGCAAGACAAAAGCACCTTGGTAAGTTACACTTTTTTATTTTGCTTTTTCTTGAAAATTTATTTGTAGAATGCATATCAATCTCAACTCGGGTAGTCATTGAATATCAAATCGAATTAGGTCATTTTTTTTCAACTATTTTGTTCTTACTATACTTGTCATTTGTGAGTTACATCCTTGTTTGCGATCTTACATCTAGTGAACGACAAAATAATTGAATTTCGATTCTCTTGATGCTAATTAATGCTTTCTTTTTTCAATTACTTTGTCCTTGCTAAACCTTTGCTTTCAGACTAGTTTTTCGTTGTGAGCCTCGACTTACAACCTTGTTTGCGATCTTATATCTAGTAAACGACAAAATAATTGAATTTCTAGTTTCGAAATTTTTCTAAGACTGTCCGATCGAATTAGGCCATGTTTTTCCTGAACGGCAAAATAATTGACTTCCAATTCTTTTAATTCAATTAAGTGACAATCACATCGATATTTCGTCGCGTGTTTGATTATTTTTTTCAATTATTTTGTCCTTGCTGTACCTTGCTTGCAGACCTGTTATTTGCGAGCTTTGCTTGCATCCTTGTTTGCGACCATATTCCAGGGAACGGCAAAATAATTGATTTCCGATTCTTTTAATTCAATTAAGTGTCATCGATATTTCGTCGCGGGTTTGATCGTACTAGGCATATTTTTCAATTATTTTGTCCTTGCTGTACCTTGCTTGCAGAGCTGTTATTTGCGAGCTTTGCTTGCATCCTTCTTTGCGACCATATTCCAGGGAACGGCAAAATAATTGACTTCCGATTCTTTTCATTTAATTCAATTAAGTGTCATCGATATTTCGTGGCGTGTTTGATCGAACTAGGCATATTTTTCAATTATTTTGTCCTTGCTGTACCTTGCTTGCAGAGCTGTTATTTGCGAGCTTTGCTTGCATCCTTCTTTGCGACCATATTCCAGGGAACGGCAAAATAATTGACTTCCGATTCTTTTCATTTAATTTAGTGTCATCAATATTTCGTCGCGGGTTTGATCGTACTAGGCATATTTTTCAATTATTTTGTCCTTGCTGTACCTTGCTTGCAGAGCTGTTATTTGCGAGCTTTGCTTGCATCCTTCTTTGCGACCATATTCCAGGGAACGGCAAAATAATTGACTTCCGATTCTTTTCATTTAATTTAGTGTCATCAATATTTCGTCGCGGGTTTGATCGTACTAGGCATATTTTTCAATTATTTTGTCCTTGCTGTACCTTGCTTGCAGAGCTGTTATTTGCGAGCTTTGCTTGCATCCTTCTTTGCGACCATATTCCAGCGTACGGCAAAATAATTGACTTCCGATTCTTTTCATTTAATTTAGTGTCATCAATATTTCGTCGCGGGTTTGATCGTACTAGGCATATTTTTCAATTATTTTGTCCTTGCTGTACCTTGCTTGCAGAGCTGTTATTTGCGAGCTTTGCTTGCATCCTTCTTTGCGACCATATTCCAGGGAACGGCAAAATAATTGACTTCCGATTTTTTTTAATTCAATTAAGTGTCATCGATATTTCGTCGCGGGTTTGATCGAACTAGGCATTTTTTTCTATTATTTTGTCCTTGCTGCACCTTGCTTGCAGACCTGTTTTTTGTGAGCTTTCTTTGCATCCTTGTTTGTTTGGGAATACCCTTCCAATGAAAAGGATGAATTATATGCTATCTTGCGTGAGTAAGAGCCTGTTTGTTTAGTCAACCATATCACCTTTGTTGGCAATGTTGAAAAGCACTTGCATGAGCTAATACGTGTGACGCTTTTTTTTTTTGCAGTCGTAAAATGTAGCCTGTGCAGTGGCACAGAAAGCCCTTCAATTTGAGGCTTAGCGCCTTATGGTAAGCAGGTGATCAATTCTTAAATTCCTTTTCTTTATATAGGCTTCTCACCACAGTGAAACACGTCATATAGGGAAACATTGTCTGCTTCTTCTGCTTCAGTTAACTTTTTCTTCTAGACTGCTTATCATAGAAGTTATATTTCATTAAGCATAACAAGACCTCACGCAGTAATAAATTTGAGCCTGTCCAGTGTCAATTGCTATAAAATTAGCCTTGTTTTTATAAGCAGTTGTAAAAAGGGTGTTTTCCTTTTACAGTATAGGAGAGTAAGTTTTCGTACATCCGTTAATTAGACATTTCTATAATAAAGGCATGTGTTGACAATTGGCAATTAAACATCGAGACGAACAAATTAATACACCTATATTTCATAAAGTAGAACTGATTTGGAATTAACACTCCCTAGCGTCGACTTATTTAGTTTGTTTTTGCAATAAGTTTTAATTGTGCCTTTTCCTATCGTATTCCTAGATAGGGTTGACGCAAGCATTTGGTGAGGCCTGGGTGACTGAAAATGTCGAGATGACGCCTGAATATGACAAAGTGATAACAACCAATGAATGTAAATCTTATTATAATTTATAGCTGGCGGTTTTGGCTTGCTAACGACACCAAATGACAGCTCTAAAGAAAAACGACATTAGCATATCAAATGATCGCCATTCTGTGTAAAATATGTTTCAATTTTTCAAACAAATATCTTATTTTATTAAATAAAGTTATTACCAAAAGAGCAGACTGGAAATTTGTAGTTTCATTAAAAGCTGAATGGAACACTGAGTTATAGCCACTTATGGTCATGGATTCAACATAATTAATATACATTCAGTGACATTTTATTTTACCCTCGGCTGTTCATTACTGCTGGTTGTATCTTGGTTTGGATTAAGAGGTGTCCTATCCCGAGTATGCTTCACTGACAACTGTAGTGTTTACTTCATGAGGCGAGTATTGTTTTTTTGGCTTTTTAGTTTAAAAAAAATAACTGCAGCAATTAATTAATTAATTAGTTGATTAATTTAAGTTAATTAATCATTTGATTAATTGATTAATAAAACCAATTTTAATTTAATAAATTAATAGATTAAAGTAAAATTGGTTTATAAATGATTTAACAGCAAATCATTTCTACACTTCCTGGCTGGCAAAATAGTCAGGTAAAAAAAATTGCTGGGAAAATCACCTTTCATAAGTGTTGCTGGCTGGGAAAAAAGCATCCTCTAAACGGACACTGGCTGGCAACTTCCCTTATGTATCCAGTGCTAGCTGGCTCTGAAGAGCGGATATTATTTTCCCAGGATAGTTAATTATTAACTGTAATCCCCTTATTACATGTCAATTAAACGATTCGAGCAAAGGCAAGTCAATTTTGAAATTTTTCTCGTTGGGTACTTCTGAACCACTAGTTACGTAATAAAGTTATTAATGATGGGATTTGGTATCTAGAGCCTAGTTTTAGCACTAACTAATGCTTTTGTATTCTTCAAATCCTGATGCATTGTGCTTTCTCGAATTGCGTTTCGTGGACTCTGCGCAGGCTCCGGATTATATCCGCCATTTGCGGAGCTCAGAATGGCCTCGATTTTTCATAAGGTGTAATGCTAGACAAAGTATTTCTTTGATTGATAACCAAAATCATTAACTATTCAACACTCTTGTTCAATTGTTGTGGCTTTTCTTTGTGTCTGGTGAGATGCTTATACTATATCACTTAGTGCGTTATGTAAAGAACTCTTTTAAACTCTTTGTTTAAGGGTTCCTATATCATGTAGACGTGTCAGCTCTTGTTAATCATATGTGTTAATGGACTCCTCATTGTTGTATGTTGACACTTGCCTTTATTTCATCACAGGAATCTCTATTGATGATCTGTTCCTGGCTCCAGAATACTCGAACAAGTTTGCATCGGAGAAGGTAAGAAAACACATTCACTGTCTCGACAAGTTCTTTGAAAACAATAACTACATGGTCTGTTACTCTTGGCTAGCCAAGTATTCTGTTTCTAACTTTGGAAATACAGCCTGAGTGGTTCTTTAATGTATGCCTTGTAGAGGAAGCAGTTTATCCTGTGTGTGTGCTTTTAGCAGGACGAGATGTATTGTATTTTGGAAGTGGATTTCTAAGAATTTTGGCCTCTGTGCCAGAACCATGAGACTTTCTGTAATAACGAAGGATCGCGAAAAGGAGGTGTACGATGTAGCATCGAGTTGTCCGTAAGTTAAGCTTCACCCGAGTACTGAATCATATCCTAACATACACAAATATAAAAATAATTCAAAGGTTTAGGAATGCCTTTGAGGCAAATGCAGTTGAAACAAGTAGAACATTTTGTTGAGGTCATACATTAGTTTGTAATTACATATCAATACGAAACACGATATCGAGAGGTTATGCCACAGGAATTTCTTACTCCCAGCTTCCACAATTGGTAAATAATTTGCATCACGTTTGACAAAAACGGCATCATTTGCTAGATACTAATGATGTTAGATCTCCGTGTGACATCGTTATAGACTTTTCTCTGCATTGACGCAAACTTAATTTAGCGCGACCTTTCATTCCACCATTGCTGTATCCGAAAAAATTGCATTTGCTAACAAGGTATGTGGTTTTGTTTTGACTCTTCTGGGCCGTTTGTGAATCATTTTGAAATATAAGGACAAGTGTCATGTTGTGTCCTTTAACGTAACGTCTGAGCTAAGTAGCTATTAAAGTAGTGGCCAGTAGAAGCCGGAGATATGACATGTTAATGTGTGCTTTGAAGTGTTTTCCTTGCCAGTTATGGTTCAGTTCTGTCCATTTGGCTGTTTAGGTTTAGATTCAATCAGTAAAAGGAGACGTTTTTCTCAGTCTACTTGCAGATCTTTTGTAATGATCTTCCTCTTTATAAGATGTTTCTGCTAGATTTTCCTGGGAAGAATGTCTCGCGTTGTATCTCTGAGACATCATGCAACTAGCAAGCGTGTGGCTTAGCTTTTTTCCACCCAGCAAGTCCAAAAGTGTTCAAAAAAATGCGATGGAATTCAGTTTTTAACTGAAACTTTTCAAACCTTTAGTGTTTAAAATTTGTAAGTTAAATAAAACAGTGGTTCAAACTTTCGTGCTCCGTTATAAATCACACGTCTCGACACCGGACTAATTCGTGTTTACTCATCCATGCTCTTTAACACCTTTCTAGTACATTTTGTTTAATTACTCAAATATCTTGTTTTAGTCGTTTTTAAGCGTCTTAACATTCTAACACGTTGCTTTCTATTCCTGACACGAACTTATACCCACTCTTTTCATATATACTTACTATATGTCCGCAAAATGTCAAACTAAACAGGGCATGCGGATAGGGCATCCTGGATTGTGGGAACACGAGAGTAAGAGTTATCTCATACTCTTATCGACGATGAAAATTAGCATTTGAGCCCTGGAACAAGTAGAAATGTTGCAAAATAATTTCTGGTAGGCTATAGTTTGGGCTCGAAACTAAGAGAAAATTGCAGCTCGATTACCAAGTTGACGTTTGCTCATTTAATGTACATGCATGGGCCATTTGTCTCTCACGATTCTATAGCAGTGTCGCCTTGTGGTTTTTGTGGTTCAGTTAATGGCGAGGTTTATCAAGTTGAATCAATGTCGATATACACTTGAAAACAATTTGGTATAGGCATGTATGCCATAACTTAAGCTTATAATTTAAAGTCGTTGAGGCAGGTAATTACGCTACTACCAAAAAATGTTTTCGCTATAACAGCTGGTAGGTTGTCGCGGAGATTTAATTGAAATTGTTTCAAACACGCCCAAACAGATTGCTCAATATACTTCATGTTTCCTGTGCACTTAAATGTTAAGGACGAATTAAATACTGGCCGCTATGACAGCTCAAAGGATAAAGGTTGTCAACTCCCGGCTCTCTCCGGCGTTTGTTTGCGTGCAGCTTGGCATCCGCTAAGCGGTGCAATTTGATTATGATGTTAAAGCTTAAGCAAATGTGGAATAATTGTTACCTTTTGCTGTCTTTATCAGACTTTTGACGCAGTTGCAGGGACGTTTTGTCAGTAAGGGGACACTTTTTTTCTGGATAGATTCTCGTCTATTTGTTTGACAAAGTGGCACGTAGGTGACTGTGTCCAACAGGGTCATAGTGAATCTTACAAATTTAGTCGCGCACAGCCGAGAGTTTGTACTTGCGTTTTCGTTGGTTGAATATTAAACTTGCTTCTGTTGCTCTTCTTGTAGGCTTTCTTAAAGCCATTGGCTTATTGGCTTACTCTTCTTTTAGCTATAAAACAACTATTTTGGCTAAGTTTCAGAAATTTTGTAACAGGATTGTCTCAACTTCTAAGCCAAATAAAACAAAGTTTAAATATTGTGGAAAACAAACAACTAATTAGTGAATTAAGAGACTGACTGGGAATATCGAGAGTTGCTGGACAGGCTCGAAAAGTCGAAAACCCTGATACTTTGCCTGAAGAACACTTTTGGAGAACTATTTTCGAAAATGTCATTGCAACTTTCTAAAGATTTATAGTTTCGAGAAATTTGCAATACAAGTTTTACCTCATTAATTATGCATAAACTACAGTGAAAATTGGCCAAGTCCAATTACGCCTTTTTGTAATTTCGAATATTACATAAACAAAATAATAGTTCAACAGGTTATTTTTGGCTGAATAGGTGCTGTTGGCTTTTGTGTGTTTTCTTTTAACATGCTAACTACGGAAACAACAGATTGAATAAATATAATTTCACCAAAGCGAAGCGAATCCCAAAATATAGTTAAACAAAGCGAAGCGAACCCTAAAATAGTTAAACAAAGCGAAGCGAACCCTAAAATAGCTAATACCAAAATTAAGCGAAAGACTATATGTTTAGGTGAATAATAAATACTCAATTGTGAAGAGGCCAACACACAATTATCCTGTTGCCTGAAACGAATAAAACTGACTAAGAAAGAGACATACAGCTGACAATATGCAATAAAACGAGATATAATGTTCTTACGGTAAATTACTAGAGTTCCATGCAATTTCCCCGTGACACCAATTCGTTTGCACTGAAGCACTTTGCAACGCTAGGAAACAAGATTGTAATTGAGAATAAGAGCGTTGCCTTTCTGCATTCCAGCAACGGTACTTTTAAAATGTTGTGCTGTAGTTATAATAGTTTAAGTATCATTTGAATATTATAATAAAATTGCCATCTCAAGCTTTATGTGAAGTGTGAAAATTGGGCAACTTCAGACACTTAAAACACTTCTTGATATGTCAGATGTCAAGTCGAAATGGGCATTACGGTAAGGTATGATCCTTGTACTATAAAAATATGAATTAAAAGTCTGGGCAATTGAGGCTCGCACTGGCAAAAACGAAAGTTCATGATCCGCTGTTGTCAAATTTGCATAATATTAATTTTTAACGCAACTTCTTTAGCTAAGTGATTAGTCTGAAGTGTCAACCACGTCCTCTCTTCCTTACCCCCCAAGATAATAGTGGGGGGTAAGAAAGAGAGGACAGCGGACACTTCAGACTAGTTAAGTGATCCGTATGGATAGTTTCCACTTGTAGGCTAGTATTCACCAAAGAGACGCACAAGGTGAATCTCAGTGACAAGCTTATGCTGGTGGCCAACATGTTTTTGATATCATATATTTACCGTATTAGAGTTCAGTTTGATACTTCAGATTAAACATGCAACAGTTTATTTGCTGAATAGTAACTGAATGATAAGATCTTTCATTTTTTTCGCAAAAGGGAATGTCTTAAATTTTATTCTCACACGTGTATCTGATATTGCAAAATGCAGCTGAGTTTGTTTTGCAAATAATTCCATTAAGCCTGTAACATGCTCTGAGCTTGTTCAACTAAGTGACTGATTTGGATATGGACCATTTAAAGGTTATGAAAAGACACAAATATTGAGTTACATAGATCCTCTTATCTGTATTATAAAATCACCAACAGGTTGTGTTGATGTGACGCCGACAATTTTTAAAAAAAAAAAAATACTAGTGAGCAGCACACAGCAACAGATCTTGTCAACTTGCTTCATTTTCTCCGACCGGTTTCGTCTGATCATACAGACTTCATCAGGGAGTTTGTGCAAGTCACGTTCCAATAAAGGTGTGAACAGCAAAAAACACCTACAAATTTGTGCGCAGGATATGACTAAAATCCTGCGAATGTGCAATGTTTAATTTTGGGGCTCACGGATTTAACGTTTAGCATAGGTATAAAATAAGTTCCGTTATGTATCTTGTTCAAGCTCCCTGATGAAGTCTGTATGATCAGATGAAACCGGTCGGAGAAAATAAAGCAAGTTGACAAGATCTGTTGCTGTGTGCTGCTCACGAGTATTTTTTAAAAAAATTTGACATTACTGCTCTTCCGTTTTATGTTACCAGATTGAAAGCACAACACAAAAGTGGTCTAACAAAATATTAAATAAATAACGTTTTGATTCATTTTGTGCATCTCTTTGGTGAATACTAGCCTTCAACCGTACCTATTCGGATCGCTTAGTTACAGAAGTTGCCGTCAAAATTAAATATCAATATGCAAATTTGACAACAGTGGATCACGAACTTTCGTTTTTGCCAGTGCAAACCTTCTTTGCCCAAATTTTTTACTCCTTATTCTTATAATAATAATAATTAGTATATACCACACAAGTGAATAGTGCTTTCCGCGCGCGCTGATTGGTTAACTCGGAGGTGTTAGAAAAGTACTATTCACCTCCGAGCAGCGCAATAGAAACAAAACGGCTTCGCGCGTCGCTTTGTGTACCGAAAGTAATGTTTTGGTCCGTTAGTTATTCAGCTTGTGTGGTATATACTAAAACAATTATTCACCTCAGTGTCAGTGAAAGTGGTGGATATTTACCTCCACTTCGGTGAATAATTGTTAATAATCTTTAATGAGGAGACTTTTTCACACATAAGTGGTTTTCAAAAAGGACCTCGAAGATTAAAACTAAAAACAAAATTACCTACATTGAGTTAAAAATATGCTAAAAAGTTAAGAGGACTAAAAATAGGAATTTTATAAACACTTAAATTAACCTGCCGCTTAAAAATATTTACATTGTCAGAGTCTAGTATAATCTGGCTAAGAGAATTAAAATCATTAACTGCGTGATAGGCGGTTCTCTGTTTTCCCCAATTTCTCTTGACGCAGGGGAGTCTGAGATTGACTTTAATTCTGGTAGTATAAGGATCATACTTTACAGAGTTTCAGGCCAAACGAGAGCGAGAGTTTGAACTCTCATCAACTCTCATGTTCGTTTGGCCCGGGCTTTAGAATGGTTTATACCATACACTTTTATCTTGAGGTTTCCGTCAATTAAAAGTAATTATACTATTAACTCCTTTACAAGACTTACAAGAATCGTTGTTCAATCAGTCCTTGGCTGCATGGTTAAATATATTAAACCAAATTCAAGGCTAATCCGACAGCTAAGAAGGGTAGTTTTATTGCCCAATATTTCGGTTAGACAAAACGAACCTTCAGGGGCTGCTAAAAGCTAAGTCAAAATTGATTGGTTGGCAAAGATAGAAAGAAGAAACGTGTACAAAGGTCAGTATTGCTGATCCTGATCTACGAAAAGTTTCGGCTTCACTTCGCTGCTTCTGTTTGTTCAAGTTGTCCTGAATTATTCAAGACGCACCTAAATAAATATATCCCTGCCCTTGTGTTGGTTAAAAATATCGTGGTGTCAGTTACACTTCAATTTTTTTTCTTGCAAAGCATGCGTATCTTACTAAAAACGTAAACTCAGACTTTATTGTGCTGTTTACAAAAGGTTCTTAATGACAATTAAAGCTGAACTTATTCACTTACAATAACGTGAAACAGACTACTCGGTCCGATAATGGATCTGTAATTACTGTTCTGACGTCATTTATAGCAAAGGCTATTAACTGCAAGTGCGTGACGTCATCGATGCACGAAACCTATATATGTTCCTAGAAAATACTTGAAGTTATTTACTTACGGATCATTAATTGCTGGTTATGTAACGTACTTCGTGTTGAGTTAACACCTCTCTGCTTATCGCATGGTGCACATTACTGAAGAAGCGAAAGTAAGCTTCAATAAGTACCACGACTTTGTCGTTTACGGTGAAGCAGAAGACTGATGACATTGATGGGAAGTTATTATAAGACTAGAGTGAATGGATCGACTTGTAGCAGTGTACATGCAAGTTCACAGGTATACAATTCACTGGAAACGAAGCTAAGAAAGTGTTAGTCTCATTACTCATGACTCATAGCGTTTTGCATTTTTCCATAGCTGTGCGCAACTTAGTGAAAACCACTAAACAGCACATGGTAATATTGTGTAAGGCAGTTTTCTTGGAGTTAAACTTTGAGACCAGCTATATCTCAGTGGAGATCAATGAAATGATCAGTTGAAAAAGTGAGCCCTTAAAGTGATTAATATCCGATTTCTGCTCAGAATGTCAATATAAAGACATGTAGATGTGTCACTGACATCATACCAACAGATCACCAAGAGAAATATAGGGTTGGAAACTGTCATATAAGGAAAAAGCTCCACTGGACCGATCTATTATGATGAGCAGTTGCTGTTTAAAAAGAAAACACGTCCCAGATTTTTTATGGCATGTAACATTTTCAGCCATTCAAAGGCAGATTGCATTGCTGAAATATAACTAGGAGGATAGTATAGCTTTGTTATGCTGCAGTTTGTTTGCATGTGCTTTCCTTTAGTTTTTTTTTTTCAGTGAGGTTTCTTTGTGTTCTTCTCAGCTTTGCAGTCCAATTTTAGCGGTTTTGAATAAAAATAAAACGTTTATTTCCAATTGCAATTCTATGTAACAAGTTAATAACCCAGCTTACAGTGAAATTTGCTGTGCTGTGTATTTGAAAAAATGAACTCATAACTCAGAGTTTTTCTAGAGCTTTCTTTCAAAGCAGCCAATCATTTTCTTCCGCAAAATGATCACAATTTTCACGGTTTTCCGCCATTTCTAGAGAGGGCAACTATAGTGCATAGTACATTACGGCTTTGTAGGGGAATCAAATGTCAAATCACTGATTTTCCAAAAATTGATAGTTTTAAAATATTCTCAGTTTGATAACTTTTTTAAGGATTTTGCCAGAAAGTAGCCTGCGAACGCAGACGTATTTCCGGCCGTCGCTTGTCTTCGGCGGAGACAAGCGACGGCCGGAAATACGTCTGCGTTCGCCTAGCCAGAAAGTGGTGCAGTCCCGTTTTAACTTGCTTGTAAATTTTCCCTCGAACTCGTAACTTCGGTCCCACGTGCGAATGTATGAACTAAAATATGACTGCATCTCTCCGGGTGGAACGACATTACATCCACTAAAGTAAAATTCTTTGCCGTTAGGCATCTTCCCGGCATAGTCAATCGAACCCAATCGAACCACCCATGTCCAATACACCCGATCTGTAACGGATCGTCAAAGGGGTTGACGACCCGACACGGATCGCCGGATCGCCAATATTGTACGATCCGTCACGGATCGTTACGACCCGTCCTTAGAAAAGTCGACCCGTCAACAGGAAGTCATTTCGCGAGACAGTTAAACGGAAATGGATTCTATCACCGGAAGTGAACTTGTCAAGACACCGTGCACCCTGAATATTTCGGCGGATCGTGACGATCCGACTCGGGTCGTCACGACCCGTCACAGCGAAATCGATCCGTGGCAGTTCGCGAATGACGATTCGACAGTTCGCGATCTTTTTTGCTGCCGGACAACCAAGCGATATACTGCCGCAAACAGCGTAATAAAGCCCAAGCGAATAAAGTACATGTGTATATACCTCGTTCTAAAAGAATGCAGCCGCAAGCATTCATTTTGCGATTCGACAGTTCGCGATCTTTTTTGCTGCCGGACAACCAAGCGATATACTGCCGCAAACAGCGTAATAAAGCCCAAGCGAATAAAGTACATGTGTATATACCTCGTTCTAAAAGAATGCAGCCGCAAGCATTCATTTTGATGCACGATAAAGCGGAGTTACCGAACAACGACGCACGAGACAAACAATCTAAATACGTAATAAAGCGCAAGCGAGTAAAGTACAGGTGTATATACCTCGTTCTAAAAGAATGCAGCCGCAAACATTCATTTTGATGCACGACTCAGCGGAGTTGCCGAACAACGACGCACGAGACAAACAATCTAAATGCGTAATGAAGCGCAAGCGAGTAAAGTTCATGTGTATATACCGCATTCTAAAAGAATGCAGCCGGAAACATTCATTTCGATGCACGATAAAGCGGAGTTGCCGAACAACGACGCACGAGACAAACAATCTATATGCGTAATAAAGCGCAAGAGAGTAAAGGACATGTGTATATACCTCGTTCTAAAAGAATACAGCCGTAAACATTCATTTTGATGTACGATAAAGCGGAGTTGCCGAACAACGTCACATGAGACAAACAACCTAACAAGAACGAAGCGAATGAAGTAAATAGATACCTCGTTGTAATAGAATGCAGCCGTAATTTAATTTTCATTTTGATTGACGCTAAAGCCCTGAAATTACTTACAAGAGGTCATGTTTATTGCGTTCGACTATAGGAGAACGCAACCCTAATCTTGTGTAGCTAAGAAAAATCTAGCCTGCGAGCAGGCTCACCTTTGGGTCACACGCGCAAGTGATCTGCGAGCGAAGCGATCTGGCGGGCAGGAGTCTGGTGCGGAAGCGCCCAAAGGTGAGCCTGCTCGCAGGCTAAGAAAAATCGAGATTTCGTTTCTTCTGCAATTTGCCTCGCTTTCGTTTCTTCTGCAATTTGTCTCGCTTTCGTTATTGGCCTCAGTTTGACGATCTCACTCGAGTGGCGTCGGTGGTACCTTACATGTATTTCGATCATGCAACCATTGTCGACAGAGCGAGGGATTACTACAAGAGACTTTCCTTGAGGCTTGGCACTCTTGGCGAGACCCAACGTGGGCAATGAGCGTATTGACATACCATCAGTTCGCAAGTCTTTCGAGTGATTCGATCAGTGCACAACAATAGCTTTGTGACGTTTGCTATCGTAGCACGCGCCAATTAGTGAACAGTAAAAAAAAGCCGTTACGGGCTTTATGACATTTGAAACTGACGAAGACCGAAGATGTTTGGTCGAAACGTCTCCTGCATGTGGAAAATAAAAATTTTTCACGCAAGGCAAGTTACAAGTAGCACGTTGTTCATCAATGGCGAGCATATCGAACGCACTTCATAATCTACGATTACTCCTAGTATATATATGTCGTTTTTTTTTATTTATTATTATCTTTTTTTATAATGCGGCTGCAAACTTTCATTTTCATGCACGTTAAAATGTTTAGGGAAAACGATACATCAAATAATCCAGTAGTCGTCGCCATGTTTTAAGTTTCTATGGTGACGAGACCACTGTTACGTGAACGACTACGTGAAGAAGACGTCCAGACGTGCGTTTCTCAATAGACCCGAAAACTTCTCGGGCCCAAAAACTTTTCGGGGCTGTTTTCGGGCGCGTTTTTCGGGTTCCGGAAAGCATTTCTCAAAGCGCCCGAGTTTCTCCCGAAATTTTCGGGGATGTTTTCGGGAAATGAAACGCAAGGAATAGCGCGCGCTTCAATTTCCCAGCCTGTGATTGGTTCAAAAATTGCAATTGACATCGCTACAATGAGTTGGGTTCGTCACGTACGCATCAAATTCAAGACTTTTTCGTTGAATCGCCCGCAGTCGCCCGCAAAGTTTTATCTTTAGCGATTTGTACAGTTCCAGCAACGTTTAGTTTTTAACATTAATTCACCTCTTTGGGTTATTGAACGTAAAGGCAGCCTGATGTAAGTGCTTAAAGCTTTTTTTGAGTCTTATTCCTGGTTTGTAATATACGAAACACGAGCTAATAAACTTTCGTAATCTTGTTTTTGAGTCTTGAAATTTGGTCAAGCAAAGTTTAAGTTTGGTTGAATTCATCGCTATGTCGCTCATCGGAAAAAAAAAATCTGAAAGACATTTTAGTCAGAGCAAAAATTCCTTCAGTAAAGCATTTTTAAAAAAAAATAATTTAAGGTGTCTCTCTACATTTCAGCCCTCCCTCATGGCGATATAGTGAATTTTTTCTAAGTCTCTCGCGAAATGATTTCCGGTTAACGGGTCGTCACCATCCGACACGGATCGACTCGATCCGATCGGTCCGACGACATTCCTACCCTCCCTCATGACCCTATAGTCAACCTCGTTCCCAGGACCAGGACCTTTTCCCTAGCTAGGGAAAAGGTCCTGGGAACGAGGTTGCCCTATAGTGAATTTTTTCTAAGTCTCTCGCGAAATGACTTCCGGTTGACGGGTCGTCACCATCCGACACGGATCGACTCGATCCGATCGGTCCGACGACATTTCAACCCTCCGTCCGGACCCTATAGTGAATTATTTCTAAGTCTCTCGCGAAATGACTTCCGGTTGACGGGTCGTCACCATCCGACACGGATCGACTCGATCCGAACGGTCCGACGACATTTCAGCCCTCCCTCATGGCGATATAGTGAATGTTTTCTAAGTCTCTCGCGAAAGGACTTCCGGTTGACGGGTCGTCACCATCCGGCACGGATCGACTCGATCCGATCGGTCCGACGACATTTCAACCCTCCGTCATGACCCTATAGTGAATTATTTCTAAGTCTCTCGCGAAATGACTTCCGGTTGACGGGTCGTCACCATCCGACACGGATCGACTCGATCCGAACGGTCCGACGACATTTCAGCCCTCCCTCACGGCCGAGGCCATATAGTGGATTTTTTCTAAGTCTCTCGCGAACTGACTTCCGATTGACGGGTCGTCACCATTCGACACGGATCGACTCGATCCGGTCGGTCCGACGACATTTCAACCCTCCGTCATGACCCTATAGTGAATTTTTTCTAAGTCCCTCGCGAAATGACTTCCGGTTGACGGGTCGTCACCATCCAACACGGATCGACTCGATCCGGTCAGTCCGACAACATTTCAACCCTCCCTCATGACCCTGTAGTGAATTTTTTCTAAGTCCCTCGCGAAATGACTTCCGGTTGACGGGTCGTCACCATCCGACACGGATCGACTCGATCCGATCGGTCCGACGACATTTCAACCCTCCGTCATGACCCTATAGTGAATTATTTCTAAGTCTCTCGCGAAATGACTTCCGGTTGACGGGTCGTCACCATCCGACACGGATCGACTCGATCCGAACGGTCCGACGACATTTCAGCCCTCCCTCACGGCCGAGGCCATATAGTGGATTTTTTCTAAGTCTCTCGCGAACTGACTTCCGATTGACGGGTCGTCACCATTCGACACGGATCGACTCGATCCGGTCGGTCCGACGACATTTCAACCCTCCGTCATGACCCTATAGTGAATTTTTTCTAAGTCCCTCGCGAAATGACTTCCGGTTGACGGGTCGTCACCATCCAACACGGATCGACTCGATCCGGTCAGTCCGACGACATTTCAACCCTCCCTCATGACCCTGTAGTGAATTTTTTCTAAGTCTCTCGCGAAATGACTTCCGGTTGACGGATCGTCATTTTGCGTAGACGGATTGAACGATCCGTGTCGGACCGTCAACCCCTTTGACGACCCGTTACAGATCGGGTGTATTGGACAACCCTCAATCGAACTAAATTTCAATCGAACTCAATCGAACCCAATTCATGGATTGAGTTCGATTGAGTTCGGCAATCGAACGAAATCGAACTCACGGAAAAGAAAAAAAATCAATCGAACCCAATCGAACGTTCGATTTTCGAACTCGTGATTTGTGTAAAACAGGCGTTGAAAATCCATAACCAGATCTTGGAAGCTCGAGTTACTTAACTGAACCCGGAGTGTAGCCCACGTGTTTTTTGTAAACGAAGAAATTCCGCAGAAATGGCTTCAGATGCGCTGTGGATTGTAAGCTTCAAATGTGTAGTAAAAGGCTACCAGAAATGCCGCTTTGACGTCAAGGATGGCGAAGTTTTCAAGGTTTTAAAGAAAATAGGCGAGACAGGCCGTGCATTCCGAATTGCAAACGAGCACGGACAATTAGGTCACCTTCAACGTGTTCTGTTTTATTCTGTTCTCTTAAATACCGTGGACAGTTTATAAATGGGGTTTCTGTTATAAGAATAAATTGTAAAAGCGCACAAGAAAAACCTGTTTTGATGGGCCTGCTTTGGGGTTGCTTTGGGCTTGCTTTGTATAGGTTTACCAGAGCCAATCGAACGCAATCCATTTAATTGTGTTCGATTGAGTTCGGTTTCCGAACCCAATCGAACACAATCAGATGGATCGAGTTCGATTGAGTTCGATTTTTTCGATTGAATTCGATTTGTTCGGAAATCGAACTCACTGAAAGTCTGGTGTTCGATTTCGTTCGATTGCCGAACTCAATCGAACTCAATCGAACTCAATCCACGGATTGAGTTCGATTGAGTTCGATTTTCGAACGTTCGATTGACTATGCCGGGGCATCTTACGCTCACAATTTATGAATAAATTAGTTAAATTTGACGATTTTATGTAAAGACTTTGCTTGCGCCATGTGAAAAGAGAACGCGAGTACTTGTCTAATGACTCTAATTGGATTGGAGGAAATGAGTCTTGATTTCGTAAATTTCCTTTGATATTTTTACTTGTTCATGGAGAATCAATAACCTTTCTTTTGTTCCAGCTGGCGGCGCATTAAGTAACCTTTCCTTTGTGAAATCAAAAGGCATCACAGTGTGGTCGAACAATAGAAAAGCATTTTCGAGTATAAAAGAGGTCCGGCGGGCGTGCGATAACAGTACTTTGTATTCAAAAGTTCGAAAAGTTCCCAAACATCCGGGAATAGCCCTCTACAAATATCGGTTTCAACTGCGAACGAAAAAGATTTGGCTGTACGTTCAATCTGGAGCAGATTTCTTGCGTTGGATTTGTTCAAAGTTCGAAAATCTCGGGCTTGTTTACTCGCACAACGAAACGATCAAATTTACATGATTCATTGAACTTGATTTGTTTGTCAATTTGACAAGTCCGCGCGCCTATTTACTAGAGCTCCAGAAGTTGTTTGGTGATGTTGCTGAATTCCGAGATTGTTTGAGGCGTTTCCACCAAATTTTGCCTTTGGACTGCAGTTGCTTGGTAAGTGAACAGCAAACTTATAGTTTATTACACGTGCATTCTCGTCCTATAGGACAACAAGACGACTGTTACATTATCAAAACTCAATGAAGCTCGAGTATCTTTTATCGTATTGATGTTGTTGTTAACAAAATGTTGGCTTAGAAAGCAGTCGAGAAATCTTAAGTTGTTAGCCACTTCAGGTTAGTTTACTTTTCGGCTGTGCTGTGTGTTTCATACATCATGATATCAGTCACTTGTTTATTCATTATATAGTAAAAGATCCATTATTTTTTTTCCTTTGGGAAATGACGTCGCTTATGTTATTTTCTCTTTCTCAGCTCAACTGAGAATAGATCGCACAAACCATGTTTTTCGAGACTGACGTGGAGCGTGACTTTCACTGACGGACCACAATTGAAATGTACTCTGTGATATTTCACGTCGGGAACTTCCAAACAATTTATTTGAGTGCGTTGTTTCGTTTCATTAACCGCCTTATCTTCTGGATCTGAAAATTTTCAGCAAAAATGCGACATGTCTCTTCGTCCATTTGACGGAGTTGCCGAAGTTACTTTTTTTTTCATTGAGCAATTGTTTCCGTTTATATCGACTTGTTTTTGTTTTGATTCAAACCACATCCACTCTGTCTTTCATCACGGAATGGCGAAACACTCCCTGAGGTATTCCAAAAGTGTTAATCGAAGTACTCGACACAAAAGTGGTTTTATTGCGGCTCTTGTGTGCGACAGGTCACAGGAAAAGTCCTTCACCTAAAGAAATTGGCGAAGTCTCGCAATTCTAAATTTTGTCTTTCGCTTAACCTCAAGGTTCAAAGGAATCTAAGGGCATTTTTGATATACATCAAAGTCTGTTTGAAAAGTTACGCTAGAATTAGAACTGTTTATTCGTGCCATGACGGTTAATGAATTAATTTGCAGCTAATTGCTTTTGCTTTAGAAATATCCAAATTAAAATCTTTTTTTATTTTATTGACCTGTTATAAGATATTGGTTTTTCGTAAACTTGTATTGCGTGTGAACATGTGGTGTCTATTGTTCTGGTTGTTGGTCGCAATATACTGCTTTTTCCAAACTGCAGTTTATGATGTCTTTTGGAGTGTAACAATCCTTATATCATCACTGTACTTCAAACGGGCGCTTTCAATACAGAAGTCAAAACAACGCCAGAAAGCCCCGGTGAGAGCCATAGCCGGCGGACATTTTACGCAATTGAACCATAAGAACTATGACTCATTCCCTCTCATTCCTATTCCACGAGCGCCAGTGACGTAAGCCATTCGCAAGTGCAATTAAGGCTTAAGGACCAAGACACCAGTTCGTCTTTTGTTGCCGTCTTTCTCCTTCTATATTAAAACCTTGACTTCGGATTCTAGTAAGATGCCAAGATACGTCGGAAGAGTCACTATAAATTGTTTTTTAACGTCAGACTAATGTCCATTTGACAGAAAGCTGTTATTATAACCACCTTTCGCTGACATAACTTGAAAGACATGTTCTTTATGCTGTTTAGTATTTGTCTGTTATTGATGGCGCGAGCAAAGAGAATTTACGTTTTGATAATCGAAAGGAACAAATGACTTCGCAGTGTTTTCTAAAAGGAAAGAAAACATTTTCTCTGTGAACTTTCGAGTTATAAAAACCCCGGCATAGTCAGTCCAACCCAATCGAACTCAATCAAACTCAATTCATGGACTGAGTTCGATTGAGTTCGGCAATCGAACGAAATCGAACTCACCAAAAAGAAAAAAAAATCAATCGAACCCAATCGAACGTTCGATTTTCGAACTCGTGATTTGTGTAAAACAGGCGTTGAAAATCCATAACCAGATCTTGGAAGCTCGAGTTACTTCAACCCGGAGTGTAGCGCACGTGTTTTTCGTAAACGAAGAAATTCCGCAGAAATGGCTTCAGATGCGCTGTGGATTGTAAGCTTCAAATGTGTAGTAAAAGGCTACCAGAAATGCCGCTTTGACGTCAAGGATGGCGAAGTTTTCAAGGTTTTAAAGAAAATAGGCGACAGGCCGTGAATTCCGAACTGCAAACAAGCACGGACAATTGGGTCATGATCACCCTCAACGTGTTCTGTTCTGTTCTAGACTGTAAAAACGCACAAGAAAAACCTGTTTTGATGGGCTTGCTTTGGGCTTACTATGTATAGGTTTACCAGAACCAATCGAACGCAATCCACTTGATTGTGTTCGATTGAGTTCGGTTTCCGAACCCAATTGAACACAATCAGATGGATTGAGTTCGATTGAGTTCGATTTTTTCGATTGAATTCGATTTGTTCGGAAATCGAACTCACTGAACGTCTGGTGTTCGATTTCGTTCGATTGCCGAACTCAATCGAACTCAATCCTCGGATCAACTGTCTGTTGATGTTTCAAAACTAATTTTCTTTAAATAATAATAAATAATAAATCACTTTATTTAAGTGTCAAATGTATTTAGCACTAGTGTGCTAATTGGGGACACTGTGTATTCCAGATCGAATTGGAATTTGGAAGTGTTAGTGTTTATGGAGGGAGGAAAACCGGAGAACCCGGAGAAAAACCCTCGGAGCAACCAACAACAAACTCAACACACATATGGCACCGGGCCGGGCCACATTGGTGGGAGGCGAGCGCTCTCACCACTGCGCCACCCCTGCTCCCCTCCCCTATTTCACTCAAAATCGGGTGTACCCCCACTTTAAGTATTTGTCGTATTTCGCATATCCATCCAGCGCAGAAATTTAAGCAATATATAAGTGGCCGATTACATGGCAAATTTCAGCGCGGTTAACCGGGCTGAGACTTCAGCTTGGCTTCCAGAACAAATTTTTTTAAAAAGAAGTTTGCGATTACAAGAAGAGAGTTTCTGCCCTGGCTGAAATTTGCAGCCTGGGCTGGAAATTTGAGCCCGACAAACAGCTGAAATCTCAAAAATCATATTCAAATTCGCATTCAAATTTCAACCCCGGCTGAAAAGTGAGCTTGGGGATGCGCAGTGATCATAAGTGATGACGTTTTTCAACGAAACAAAAAATTCCAGGCCGTCCCTGGGCAGGAATTTCAGCCCAGACTGAAATTCGCCATGTAATCGGCCTCTAAAAAAGGCGTGCTTGCATCGTAGTGTATCGAATGTCAGCTGACAAAAAATGGGAGCTAATTAATGCTCTGTGTTTGACATTACCTCGCCAGAATTTACACTTTATTTTCTATTACCTATCGCCTGCGATCAGTAGAGTTTGCCTCGATGTGGTACTGATTCGTCATTTTCTCTACCATGTCTACAGACATGCGTTTTCAGCCTGGCTGCCACACTGTGGTCAGCGGCTGACTGGCGGTTGACAGAGGCAGAGAAGCCATCGTTAAGTCCCAGATTCCAAGAGCTGCTGGTATCTATGACAGACGATGCCCCGGATGCCAGGCCAGGCTTGTATGATGTACTGCAAGTGAGTAAAACCGTACACAAGAGCCTGTGTCAACATCTTATTTCCTATTCAGATACAGTGCAAAAAAACCTCTAGAAATTAAACTATCTCTTATGTAAAAGAGTTTTTTTGCGAGCGACTTTTAATCCTGTATAAGCTCGAAGGGAAAGGAAGATCTGGGTGAGTCGAGTTCTAGCGAAGCGTACAAAGTTTGGGGTAACAGAGGCTGAGGTCATAGCGTTGGTTATTGGGGCGTAGGGCGTAGGTGACTAAAGCATCAAGTGGAAACGTTCCTCTGTAGACTAACAACAGGTGACGTAAACGCAACAGTTAAACAGACTGAACCAAACCAAAATATCCCTTATTGGTTTCAGCGTAAATTTTATTTTAACTAAAACATCAATAACGATATAGAATTTTTAACTTCCCATGGCTGGATATTGTAAATTGACATTAATACAAAGGTGAAGTTGTTATTTATAAACAAGGTCACTGTTACAGTGTTACAATATGACAACAAAACAAGTTATTCCAGGAAACTCCAGACGAAATACCATTGCATTGACAGCACAACTGAGTTAAATAAAACTTAAAAAACTGCATGAAATCTTCAGTATAGTACAAATCAAAATAATCTAACGTTACGGCAACTCACTTGCAAGACAGTCATCGGAAATTATCATAAAAATTACAACTCTTAAAAGACACTAAGTGAACGAAATAGATGCCAAAATAAACCAAAAACATGTCAAAACCAGTACACGAGTAACAGTCTGAAATTAATGTTTGTATGCAATTTTTGTTAAATTTTTATTTTATGGTTATAACAAAGTAAGTGATGTGACTGCCCATTGCCGCAATTCCACATTGTTCTTAATGTAATGCTTGTGACACAACACTTGTTTTCTTTTTAAAGACATGCGAATCCTTACAGACCGAAGGTGATATGACGTCACGGGAAAGATGCCAGGCTTTGCTATGGGAGTACCAGGCTTCCGCGGCCATAGAGAATGAAGACGTAAGTACCTCGCATCTATAATGAGTTTATACTACATCAAAATCATCAACTACGGGATAATGTCTTGATGGAACGTCAAATTCTCAGAACTGGCATGGAAAGAAATGTATAGTAATTGGTAAAGAGAATTGATATAATTTTTCGTCGTTTCTTAGCTTTGCTACTGAAAAATGACAATTAAAAATATCCTGCTATCCTATCTAGTAACCTGTGGCATTATTTTTTTTTCGTAGCTGTACAAGCAAAACACTCGTAAAAGCAATCAATTGAAGCCAATTGACGTTTTTTTTAAAGGTGATGAACTAGTTCACCGGTTATATGAGGGCGCAGGAAAAGTTTGTTAGGTTGATGCTTTTTGGGTAGAGCTTGAACAAAAATCATTTACACCGGTCTTTCACAAACCAAACATTTCAGATTAGTCATTGCATGATATGTGGTGTTTTTCTGTTTTTATATCCGAAGTGAAAGCATGTTATCTGGTCGTTCCGCTCACGTAGCAATTATAATACTGTATAATGCAACACGTCCAAAGTTGTTCTTCCATTTTCAACTCTTCTTTTGTTTTCCGACGTCGGAACTATTTCAGAAGAGATTAAAACTCAATTTCCTTCGTTTAATTACCCGCCAAGTGTTTACGTCTCCTGTGTTTATTCACTGAAAGCTGTCGACATTTTCTCAGACACCAAACCGCTTCATGTTTTTCCTTATTGTTCTCTTTTGTTAAGAAACAGGAAAGTAGAGATAAGATAAAGTACAACACGATGTCACGTAAACAAGAGTGGAAACGTGTTGCAGACAGTTGAAAAAAAAAAACTGTAAAATATTTATTAGTTTATTGAAAGCGAACACGCCTTCACAAAGTGACACTCTATTCAGCAGTGACAAATAATTGAAGGGTTTCTTTCATAACGAAGGCCACTAAAATGTAAATATTTGCGTTTCTCGAGTGCTAATTAACAGTTTATATGATAATCAAGTTCATAAACTTGGCGTCCACGTTTCAACCATACATGTATCTGATCACGCGAGCAATATACACGGCATTGTAATAGTTTGTCAAGTGCCCAGCTCTTGCTTTCACGCGATGACACAATCGAAATTCGTCGCACCTGTAGTCATGTTACAGACTACCAACGACTATTGCAGTCTTCTTAAAAGTAAGATGCGTCACCGACTGCAGGTGGTAAGTTCAATGAACCACATTTGTCTGGCTAGCTGTTTCTTTAATCTAAATTTCCAAAGACGGTGCAAAATTCGCCGTCCGCCCTAGCGCTGAAATGTCAGTTTTGAAACTAACGATTACTGTTTTAAGTCGCCAAATCTCACTTGAGGTAATTTGCGAAGTACAATAACTTAAACAACTGAAGGGAGTTTCAAATCCTTGAGTACTAAATACATTTTCTGATTACTCTCTAGATCTTTTGTTTGCTTCTTTGGGTCTAATAGACGCTGAAAGATGTTTTGTTACAGTGGTAAATTAAAAACTCCACAGGTCTTAATAATCACTTTAATATCAAAATTCTCTTAACAACAAATAAAAAGTGTCATCAATGCAAGCGAGGCTACAACATGATTCTGTTTCGGCCCGTTTGGCAGACATTTAACAATTATCTACCATGGCGTCAGTTTATAATTGTCTTTAAAAAACAATTATTTGCTTCGCATGATATACTATCACAACTTGTAAAACTCTCTACTTTAGTCACCAACTGCAAGAAGAAAGCCCATGATCAGCCTTAATCTTTTTTAGTTTTGAGTTGCTCGTTTTTGATGTGCAGTCTGTACAGTGCAGACATTTTTTGTCGCTGCAACCCTTAGGCGAAGGTAAATTGGTTTGGCTGCGGTTGCGATGTCACACTAACAAAGGACACAAAGGATTAATTAATCATAGAAGATGCCGAATGTTTAAAGGTTATGTAAATTGAAGGTCAACTTAAAGTTTTGTAAGCCACAAATTTTTTGGAAAAGCTGTGATTATGGAAACAGAGTCTGTGCATTATTCATATACATACGTCAAAGTTAATTTAGATACCCCGCTCACACCAAAGTTTAAACACGTTAAAATGCTATTTAGTTAAACACGGTTTAAAATTGTTTCCTTCATAGATGAAAGATAGATGAAAGTTAGCGCTTACTGGAACCCTATGCAAAATTGAGTCTTGAGTTTTTGTTGCTGATTTTCATTTTGTTAAATCTGGTTTAGCTTAACATGTTTTGTTGGTGTGAATGGGGCATAATGAAAAAATGCACCATGCACCGTCATCAGTTTTCTTAAAAAAATACAAGAGCATTTTAGCAATATTTTATGAAATGTATACAGCTCTTTCGAGAAAGGTTGTCGGGAAAAAAGCAGAAAAATGCACGCGACAAGACCGAAAGGTGGTATGGGTAGAAGAGAGCTACCGCACGTGCTGAATACTAATGAGATATAACGACATGACAAACGCGAATTTGCACGTTTTTTCTCTTCAGACATGTGAAAACAAGGTACGTTAAGCCAAGCCAAATTTTAGCAGACTTTTCCTAACTCAAAGACCTGCGTCAGTAAAAGTAAAGCTACAGATAAAGGCCTCCCGAGAGGAGAAATAAATTCTTCACGTGCAAGAATACACTTCTCCATTTCCTCTAGGCCAATATGTAAAATTCCAGTGAATACCCAGACCACCTTTCGGTCTTGTCGCGTGCACTTGGGTACTTTTTACCGACAACCTTTCTCGAAATAGCTGTATTTGGCACTTTGATAGCCCCTTTAATTATTTTGGAAATATTTCGAAAAGGTTCAACACGCTTTGTTGAACCCTCGGTGGCTTAACAAAGTTTTACCAGTCAATAACACCGCTTTCTTACAAGGTCGCATTCAGAATATTGGAGGCATTAAGACTGAATGGCATTTTTCTAAAACGCAGCTAGATTTTAAGGGCATAAATCACTCTCTGACACTAAATGCCAGTGCAAATCCGGCCACTTAAGTGTAAAACGAGGCAGGTGTTTGTTAACAGGAAGTTTTTCGATGAAGGGAAGTTTTACAGAGAGAGTTTTCTCTTAGTGCGTGCTTAAGATTTAAGGGTTAGACTAACTGAATATGATTCTGTTTTTGTTCCCTGAAGACCACCAGGAAAAAGACAGCACAAGAGGATAAGAAACATCACGACACTCTGATGGGATCAATCTCGGTGGCGGCTTCATTCAAAGGCTTTCTTAAACAGGTAAGTTTTATTATCGTTCAGAAGCATTTTCTAAAAACCCTTTGACATAACTTCGATAACCCTTGCTAGTAGAAAAAATTCAGCTGGTTAGGTCATGAACTGAGAAACTAACTGTTCATTGACTGAAAACAAAAACTCGTCTACGAAATCCTTAGGGAGTTTGACGGTGATTTAATTCTTCCAACTGAATTATGGAAAATTCAGATGCTTCTCGCAGAAACTACGATTATCACGAATCGATAGTTTTTCAAGGCAAAGAACAGAATAAGTCCACTATCCTTATTCCTTTTTGGCTTATTTTCTATCTTTTTGCACACCATTTCTGATGCCCTTCGATTTAAAGGTGATTTTACACACATTTCATGCACCATTTTAAGGTGATTTTACACACATTTCATGCACCAAGAAAAGGTCCGTTGCAAATCAAGTAAAAGACTCAAATGAAAGAAAAAATAAAGGTTAAGAGACAATAGTACTTAATTGCTGTCAGCTATGGCCAAGATTAAAAAAAGTGAAATTTTATCTTGGAAAATAAAGGAAAACAAGCACCATCACTTTAATAGCTTTCATTTGAATGGTCACACACTAGGGTTTCATCCGCAGACTTAAAAGTTATAGAAGCACCTTGTACAGCATAATAAACAGTACCAAATGGAAGTACTGCTCGATAGCTTTCATTGGAATGGCCACACACTAGGGTTTTATCCACAGACTTAAAAGCTATAGAACCACCTTGTCCAGCATAATAAACAGTACCACATAAAGTACTGCATAATAGGTTTCATTGGAATGATCACATACTAGTGTTACATCCACAGACTTAAAAGTCAGAAGTGCTTTGTGCAGCATAATACACAGTCCTACATAGAAGTACTGCTCAGTAGCTTTCAGTTGAATGGTCATCTCTTCCTTTTGCACAGCATTAGTGGTCATGTTGAATAGGAAGGATTAGAAAGATGAAAATTGAGAATATATATTCTAGTATCATTTCCTTTCCATTTTTCCACATTTTCTATCAGCTACTTGAACGATTCAGTAGGATATCTCTCCCTATAACTTTAAATTGTGTTGGGTTGTTGAAGAGCCTCCAAAGATCAATAATCCTTTTGATTTTCTAAATCCCCTGATGCCAGCTTTCACAAGCTTGATCCTTTTCAATTGTCAGTATTTAGTGAGAGGTGAAATTTGATTTCCGGACTCAGCTCAACTTTAAGGATGGTTTTAAACCATTTTAACCTTTAGCGCAGTCCGTTTGTCAAAAGGCTTGACTTACTTGTTTCCTTTTGAGCAAATAAAACGACAAGTTGCAGTAAATTAACCGATTTCGATCTCTAAAATACAACGACAGATCGAGTTGGTTAAGAAATAGTGGACTTGAAAAATCAAGAACTCAAGAGGAAGAATTCCTGTTTTTTTTTGGTCTTTGAGGTGCTTTTCTCAGGGCAAAAACCAACTTGGGATCAAAAACAACTTCAATTTTGTTATTTACGATGCTGCATCATTTTTATCATTTTTTTTTTGTTCACAAAATGATTTAGTCGATGGCAATCGTAGAATTGCTTCAATATCATGAATATGATTTTGAAATGACCTTTTTTCTGGAGCAAGGATGTTCTTAATCCTACGCCATTACGTTTCGACTAGACTTAAAGCGCATATACCACTCGCCAAAACTAAATATTACTTATAACGCCTTTGCCGAAACAGTGAATAAAAAATAGTTTCATAATCTAATTTCTTCAAGAAAATCAAATATTGTTCATTGTTTTGACACAAACCAACAGCTGTTAAACCCAGTGTGTAGTCCTACAACAGTAGGGGATCTTAAAAATATACAGAGTTAATGCACTTAATAATTTTATCTCGAAAACTAGTATCTAGGATCTGCTTTTACAAATATTATGTATGCGATGGTGGTAGTTGAATTTTCTTCTTTCAGTTGTAGTTCTGCCCACGTTCGGTGCCTATTGGTAAATGTCAGTTTTATTTGTTGGATGTCACACTTATTCCGCCTTTCACTAACTGTTTGTCTAACTTAGAGTTTGTTTCAAATTCAAATGAACCAACATGTCAAAACATCTTGAAACTACCGCTGGGGTATGTTGTTTCATTCGAGTGACCAGATACAACCTTTAAAAAAACTTTCTCAATTTGTATTGCAAAATGACTTTCTTCTCTTTTTTGAGTTTTTAATGTTTTCGTATAATTTTTTCGAAAATATGATTGGATAGTGACAATTTCGCCGTGGACTTAAAATGACCTGAATAAGCTTTCAAGATCTACGTATTTGCGTTTGTTATTTATGACATCCTTCTCTTGTTAACGTCGCAAGGTAAGAGTTTTGTGTTAATTTTTAATAAATGCCGTATGTACTTAATCATTTCCACATACTAAGAATTTGATTACGAAGATATTTCTCTGCCGTTGCGACTATCCAAAATTATTTTATCACTTGTTTAGAATTTTCACATACTTCCCGTCACCTGTTTTAGAGGATCAGTGTAGGCCAGGTTTATACGACAGTTTCAAGTTTTCCATTCACAATTTCCAAACCTCTTTGAATTCTGAGGCTTTTTTGCAGACAGGCGTCGAGAGAAGACCATATTCTTACTCACTATTTAAGATTTGTGGTGTGTTGGCGATTACAGTTTCAATTCAAAGCCACTGGTTTAATAAACAAGCATACGTCAAAATAAATAACTGGCGGCACGATAATCGTGTTTCTCTCGTTTATAGCTTACAAATGTCAGTATTCGTAATTCGTTCTTGTTAACAATTGTGTGACCCAACCTTGTAACTTTAAAACGGTTTCGTTTACTTCAACTCAGTAAAAATCGCACTGCCATTGAATGAAAGTAATCGATTCTTTTGTTCAGAATGTATGTTACTATAGCAAACCCAACACGCCATTTCTATGCCATTTATTTCCAAACGGAAAGAAAACCTTCGTGCATTGTTGATAGTTTAAGATATCATTAATTTTATTTATGTTTGTTTTACCAGACGGCTAAGCCTCAAGAACGAAATCCCTTTGTCAAGGTACAAAATAATAAGGAACCCTCCAATTATGTCGATGGCAAGTCCTCTGGAGAAATATTAACAAAGAAAACGACTCCAAAACCGGAGGAAGAAAAAGCGGAGCAGAATACAGTCGCAGAGAATTTGCAAAAGCTGAAAGTGATCTCCAGCCACTCTTCCAACGCCGATAAGGAAATTCCCTTGTCTGGTTCAACAAATGATAAGGCTATCACTGCAAATGATGCGAATAACAACCAAGATCCAGCCATAGAACGCAAACGGAGTTATTCCCTGACCGAGGACCAAAAAGAGCAGCTTTTATCTCTTCTAGCATCGGCCAAGCTGAACAAGAACCCTTTCTATACGGGGGATAACGTCCACAAAAGCGAGGAATCAGGAAAGCCAGTAGAGGAGCAGCCCATTAAGCCACCTTCGCCTTCCTTGTATGCTTATCCGCACTACGGCCAAACTGACTCCCAGGTGATGTTCAGCCCTATAACGCCCGCTGGTCGTTCTGCCTCTCCAAGCACGCACTCAGATATATGCGACAACCAAATGCCTTCCCTTCCTAATGCCACATATGTGCCTATCGCTGTCCCTATTCCCAGTGTTGCTCCTGTACCGATGCCCCCTTTCTGGTACATGCCCCAGGGGGGAATGATGCCATATCCCCAACAAGTCATGTCTTCTATGCCGTGTGTTACGAATGATGCGTCAGTAACTTCCAATCAGTCAGTATTGTCAACAGATAGCGATGTGAGTGAGGTTTCTGACATGGAACCTCGACCTAAAAAAACAAGCAGCCCAATGCCAAGATTTGATAAATCTGAAATTTCGAAGCCAGACACGGAGCAAAGTATGAGGCGTTCTCCTGCCCAGCAGAATAACAAGGGGTCCAAGCTCCCTCGTCCCATTTGGCAAACACCAGTTGCGAAGGGCAGAACAACTCTAGTTGAATCAGACACGAAATCTAGTGTTGTTCGACGAAGGGTACCAATTACTGGTGAAGACAACGAACGTAGGGAAGAGGTCAAACCAGTTCGGGCAAGAACTCCTTCTCCTTCCTTGGGAAGACGAACGCCTTCCAAAGAGGTGACTCCTCCTCGCTCCCAAACGCCTCCGGTGTACTGGACTAAGGAGGAAGTTGACCTGCCATCCAATAATAAACCGCGTACACGAGTGTCAACTGGTTCGTCTCCAAACTGGCGACCCTCTAGCCCATCTAGCTCACTGGATGGGCGGAGAAGATCAAGCTCCTCCCCGTCAAGATCAACACCAAACAGTCCTGTGCAGGGACGAAGGAGCCATAGCAGACCATCGAGCCCTGCAGGATCGCGATCCAATAGTCCCGTTTCTATGCTTGTTTCAAAGTTTGAGCAAATGTCTCAGGAATCTTCAGACAACTTCCCAAGGGTTCGTTCCAACTCCGTGTCGTCCATGATATCAAAGTTTGGTTCTTCTTCCCTAGTACCCGAAGAGCGCATTGTCAAGGGACAGTTTAAGCCGAATCCTTCTGGCTCAGTTCCTCAGCCGGGTTCCAAGACTGGTCCTCTTCGTCCATCGTCGAATCGCGGCAGGGCGTCCGCTTCTTTAGATCATGCACCTTCGCCTTCGTGGCCTGGAAATCCCACGTCGTCGCGTGATAGGAGCAGGACAAGCGAGTCATCAGACGACAGTAAGCGGTCATCAATCAGCAATGCTGCTGATCCCCGCGAAGTTCATCGCAGTGGATCAGACCCCGGTTCAGCTGACAACAGACAAACCAAGATTTCTGTCGAAAGTCGTCATCGCCTGTCATCTTCCCATGGAAACCTTGACAAAGACAATGAATCCACTCCTGATGAATGCTTTGGGTTGAGAACAAGGCTTTTAGAGAACATAAGGAAATGGACGTCTCAAGAAAATATCAGGAGAGAAAGTAGCTCATCAGACGCTCGTGGAAAGAGTGTCCAAGAGCGTTTAGCATCTGACCTCTCCTTGGGTGACGATTATTCTACAAGAAAGGATAAGGTAGATGAAAAATATAGTTCAAAGACAAGGGCAGAAAGAAGTCCTGGCAAATTTTCTTCGACGCCTTCCGGGACTTGTTCTTCTAGTAGTGATCCAAGAAATGACTACGTTATCAAGTCAAACCATGCATCAGACAATCTGTCGAAACCCTGGCAGAGTAAAGATGACTCATCAAACGACATTGCCAGAAAATCGTCGCTTGATTCCGAACCAGTCCGCGAAAAAGGTTCTCCGCGATCAAGACCAAGAAATCTTTGTTTTACTCCAGAAGGAGACTCTTCTATTCAATATTGCGATGTTAAAAGTGCTAAGGACTTCCTTTGGTCTCCGACGTCAAATCCTCATAAGTTTGAGATCCCAGTGGATTTGGCAATTCTGGAAGGCACAACGCCCTCAGTTTCTAGCCCACTAAGATCTGTGGGCGGATTTGATTTGGCATATGGTGGAGTAGATGGAAACATTCTTTCTCCTACGTTCCCTCTTAGTCCAGGATCACTGAAGGATTTTAAGCCATCAAACTACTTTACAAACGTTACTTTCAAATGCGGGGAAATGGAACCTGAGCGAGACACAAACTGCATTCCAGAGAGACCTTCTCGTGACAGCACGCAAACTGTTACGTCGGACACCGTTACTAATAGAAGAGATGCGAAGGATAACTATGTGAAACGATTCGAAAGAAAAATTCTTCGCAGCACGGGCGATATTGAAAACGAAGAACCTCTTCAAAGTTCAGCTTCCGGTGCAGTTGCAAGAAAGATTATTCGCAGCACGGGCGATATTGAGAACGAAGAGCCTCTTTTACTTTCAACCTCCTGTGTAGTAAAACGTTTAACTTGCAAAGACTCTAAGGCTGTTGACAGCGTTTCTCAGAGTTTTCTTACTCTTACTGGAAATCCTAACTCTAAAAAGGAGACAACAGGCAATCCTAGTCCTGTCTCAAGCTCTTATTCGACGATTAACAGCTCGCCTTTTCTTTCTACAACCCAAGGGTCATCAGCTGCCACGCTGGCCAAAGAAGACTCCCAATCCCCGAGAACGCATTCTAGAACCGATCAAATTTTAAGATCAAGGCATCCATCTGGTGACAGTCCATCTCTGAAAGGCAGTACCTCTGCGTCTAGGAATCCTCCATCACCGATGACACTTAGAAAACTCATATCCAATCCTCTACCTCTGGACGCAAATACATCGCAAACCAGACCATCGAAAACCAAACGAAATTCACTACCCACTTCCAAGCCAATGAATGTTTTAGCAAACCACGATCCTTCAAACCTTCCTGAAAACCGTCCGTTGGCTAAAAGTTCATCGCAAACTAATTTGTCACTTAGTCAAAAACAAGTCCATAAAAGTTCTTCACACGACAATTTATCGGTACGTCACACAGCAGCGGAAGATTATTCCTCGAATTCCCTGGGTAAGGGATTTGCTTCTGGTCAAAGAAAAGACAACGGAAAGTTTGGTAAAAGTAATCCCCATTCCAAAACTGTATCAACAAATAATCCATATCCAAAGGAAGACGATATAAAGACTAAAAGTTCTAAGATAAATACAAATCCTGGAAATTCTTACCCATCAAAGGAGAGACATGGTGCAAATGAACATTCCAAAGAAAGGAACCCTTACTCTTCGATTCCGCACGCTAAGGCCAGCCGAACAACAAGTGCTGCATCTAAAGCATCAGAATCAAGCCCTGTGAGGTACCCTTATACTCGAAGGGGAAGCACCCCTGCAAAAGGCAGTTCTACTATCAAACCGCCTCCCAAAGCGGCCAGCAATCCCACCTCTCCCCTCTACCCGAAGCAACCAAAAGGACACATGGAATTCTTCGGAGCAGCTGGGACTACCAAGGAACTACGAGAAATTCAGCATAACCCAAAATCAAGACAGCGATTTCAAAGCAGCGGCGAAAATAGCACGACACCTTTGGGTGCTGGCAAAAATGACCTAGCCAACCCTGTGGAGAACGTTTCAAAATTATCCTTGAGTTCAGTTGACAATCCTGAAGATTCAGATGTATTCTTCACTCCTTCCTCTCAAGAAAGTGTTTCTAAAAGTGTACCGACATCAGGGAAAACCTGCAAGCGATTTCCGAGTAGCTCCTCGTCTGATAGTGGGTTGAACTTGTCGGACCCTGACGAGACCCGAAAAAGCAACGGGAATGGTAGCAAAAGCAATCAACTGAGGTCTCCTCCTACTACTCCAAATGGACTCTCTCTGTCGCATTCACCCTCGCCAACTTCTCCGAAGTTCCCGATAGGTACAAGTATTTTCAATGATCCCAGGGAGCAACAAAATCCTCTACCTTCGCCAGATAAAGGGTCCAATGTAGTGCAGAAAGAACCAGCAAACGTGACTTTTTTATCTAAAAGTGTTCAACCGGACGATACCTCAAATCCCTTTAAGACCTCATCAGCCAAGTCTGACGAATCTCCGAACGAAACGGCGCGAAACGACAGCGATAAGCTCAGGCAACCTAAAGGCGATGTGTCGAAATTAACAGATAAACGCTCTCAGGATTCCAGTGAAAGCACTAACAGTCATGCAGAAAAACCACCAAGGGATGTACCTCCAGCCGCAAAGAAAGCGGCGCTCGCTAGTGCCGGGAAGTTAACTTCAAAAGAGTTTGTTTCTGCCTTAACGCCACCTCCCGACATTTCAGGAAAACTTTCCAGCAAAAGCCCTCCATCCTCGTCAAGGGTCGACTCTAAGGAGCTCCTAGGTCAGCTAGTAAAAAAGGTGCTAAACTCGGCCGTAGCTAAGCAAGGTCCTTCTCCAAAAGCCTCATTTGCTGAATCAGCCAATTCAGCGACAAAGGAAGATGGAAAAGGAAAATTCCCCCAAGGAAAGATGTTCTTCTTACCTGATGAGACAATAGAAAATCATGAAAGAGAGAAAACAAATTGCCAAGGGAAAAATCCAATGGCCAGTAGCCCAAAACATAAACAAAGGCTGTCAGACCCTGATAAGCCTTCAAAGGGAAAGGAACAAGGACTTTTAGATGCAAAAGAAAATTCACCTGTGGGATATAGAGAAGACACCATCGCTTACGTTAGCCCTCGATCGTTACCTGTTGCCAACAGTGAAACGCCAATCTCTCCAAGTAATGCTTCAAAGGGTGAGAGTTCTTCGTCTTCACCCGAGGTAAGCCAGGAAATTGCTATTGTTATTAATCTTTAAGTTGGAGGCGCAGTGAATAGTGCAAAGAGCTCGAGATCCGGGCGGATTATTTGAATAAAGTAAAACCAATAGTCACACTGGTGCTGAACCACGTCCAAACGCTTTCACCCATCCACGTTACTTCGATCTTGTCCTGATTGCAGAGTTCTCGCTCGATTCAGCAATAACCCAGGCCTTTATTTACTTAGCCTTCGTTTATATAGTTGGCCCTTAGACACGAAGCATGGACATTGTTGCCCTACACTCTCACACCACAGTACCATCACTCCCACATAGTAGCACAGGTGTCGGTGACACCTAAGTAAGGGTAGTCGCAGGTTCGTAATTAAATCCTGTTACCGTTTATTTTCTCCAAGAACAAATTCTTGCCAAAAACGTTTTTTGGACCCAAATAACTTTCAGAGCTCTTCATTTTGCCATCCAGCGAAAGTGTCAATATTTCTTGTCGCTGTACATGTGGATACTACATTCAGCTTGTCAAGAACACTATGAAACAGCAACATTAGGGAATAGCAAATCTAACAGACACTCAACCATGTTATTATTTCTTCACTTGCGTTGTCAAAGGTATTGTCCTTACCAGAGGAAAAGAGTGTTCTTTCTAAGATTATCGACATGATACATGATGAGTTTGCGTTTGATGGCTATATGGATGATGGAGTGGAAGATGTCAACATGGGTGAGTAATATGCAAGTTTAATTTTTAACTGCAAGTTATTAATCATTTAAGGTCGCGGGTGACACATTAGGTTCATCATTATGCATTTATTTAAAGCGTATGCACGAAGTGCAACGACTATCATCGACAAGTGTACGAAACATTCATGACTGAATAAACTAATTATTCTAAAATATGGCGCTTGAATTGAAGTGTTCACGTGTGGCACGGATCCTGTGAGCAAAATGTTTACTCAAACGTAACATGTAATAAATCGGCTCTGAAAATAGATATCCTTGTTTCAACGATTTAAACATCAAAGATTAGAAGTAAAAAATTAGAGTAAATGCATTACAATTCATAAATAAAGGCGTTCTTTTTGAAAACGCATTGTTCTTTTCTGACATAAAGCGTGGAATGCAATTACCATAATTACCATAATTATCATAATTATCTCCCTTGGCACTCGTGTTTTAATCGGAACACCTTCGGAAATCTCAAAGTTTGGACTTTTCCGACAATTTTGTGTCCAAGAATTCATCGCGGATTTAGAACTTCATGAGATAGCATTGCAGACTGGTATACCAGGGAAACTGTAGTGTGTCATGACAGAAGCGGAATTCTAAAATAGCGCTTTTAAAAAAAGATAGAAGGCGTTAAATTCAAATTTGCACATTTAAACGACGTTTACTCGCTGGCAAAGTTTAAATTAAAAATTCCGCCTCTGTCATGACACGCTAGAGGTCTTGACTCATCTGTTTTTGATAAAATCGCAGAGTGCTGTCTTCTACTCGATCCGCAAACTTGGACACAAAATCAAGGAACTCGCAATTCGTGCTAATGGCGCTCTAGCGTCGACGTATAGCGCAAACTACCAAAACAAAACCAACATTCGTAAACTTCCATCATTCTTTTATGCCTCTGGAAAATTTCAGCGTAATCGTATTCAGAACGGCCGAGATATAAGCGTTTAAAAATGTGTAGGAAAAGCAAAATTTTGGCTTATGAATTTATTCATGGCCATGTGTCACCCGCGACCTTAACGTTGATCGTTGGGTGGATTTCTGCAACCTCGTTCCCAGGGTCTCTCTCTCCTGCCCCCAGAGCTGTGGAGGCGGGGAGAGAGAGACCCTGGGAACGAGGTTGGGATTTCTGTGACTGTCGTACCACTGAACTAAACCTTATTTCACCCTAGAACTTCATTCTTCAGTTTACGAGAAACGTCAAAGTGTGGTAAAGAAAAGGTTTAGATTGAACGATATTCAACTTTCTTCATCTGCTGTTTTTGTGTGTATTGAAACTGTGCGGTGACCGGCTGATGATGCCAGAAAACATGAATATAGTTATTAGATAAGACGATAAGATTAGAGGCAGCTGATCGCGACTCTTCTACGAATTTTCATGTGCAGCCACATATTAGATGGCTATCTCAAATTAAAAGTTGAAGTCTGTTTTTCTTTTAGGTTTTTTTTACGACCGTTAAAAAAGTTGTGAAGATTAGTCTCTCTTGAAATCGAATTAAGAATCCTGTGCCTTTTAAAACGCTGTTCAAGGTGAAGGAAATACAGGAAGTAATATTTGCGGACATCTTACTTTAGTGTTTGTTTGTCGCTGTTCAAGTATTGTTCTTTGCTTTGCGGACAGCTGGTTTTGTTCCTCTGATTATGCCGAGCATTTGTCGTTTTCTTTGCCTACGTCATCAGCTAATAAATCGCTTAGAGAAGAACCATTATCCACCATCAATTATGAAAACTGACCCATTTTACCACCCATTGTTTTACTCTCTAGTTTCTGTTTGATTACATGCGTCAGTTAATCGGGTTTGTAGGAGGCTTACATGGCCGGCTAATTAAATTACTTAAGTTTTCTTATTCCTCACTTTTGCGCCCGTCTAAATCCAGAACGTGTAATCTTGCACAATGTGGTTTTTAATTAAGACCTTCCTCGAACGGGCTTTTGTGAGCTCGTTTACAATTGAACAGGCAATTAGGACTAAATTGCCTACTAGTCAAACAATGAAAGGAAGCTTAATTTATATGCGTGCACGTACAAAAAAGGCCACTTTGAAAGGTGTTCGTCGAGAAGTTTCGCTTAAAAATTAGTCACATATTCGTTACAGTAATGTTGGAGAGCGCATAAGAAGTATCGGAAATGTAGCATCGGAAATGTTAGAAAGGGTTAAACCTGAATGCTTTTAAACTTCTTTTAAGGTACAAAAACGAAAGCCCATTTATACTAAACAAACTGGTGCGATCTGGCTTTTGCCAGTTGTTATGTATGAATGCTACTGGCAAGCCAATAGAATTAATACATTTTTTTATGTAAAACTTTATTAACAATCTATTGTTTCTCAAATTATCAATACTTTAAGCCAAGACATGATCTAAGACATCAAAAATAGTGTCAAAAATGTGCATGTCATTTTGTGGCCAAACGTCATCCCAAGAGACTTGTTGAATCAGATACGTATTTACCAGTACAAAAGAGTACTCTGCGTTTGACGTAAATAACGTGCTGGACTAAGTTGCTACTCAAAATACGGTGTCAAAACAAAATCTTGAACCTATTGAATGCATGTTCTCTGACAATATTAAGTGTTCAGGATTTCTGTTTCGTGGTTTACTAACAGGAAACTGTTTTAAACACTCCGAAATAGTCTGGGTTTAGTCTGTTGTTTGTAACTGGAAATTCTTTGACTAAAAACGGATCGCCAAATATCGTCGCTAATATCGCCACTTATCAGGCTCGCATTTTCAGTCGCCTTGGTTATCTCCACGCACGAAACAAATGGGCACCACAGTCGAAGGTAATACGACGAGTTATGTGCCACGCAGTATAGACCGGTCTATAAGATTCAGTTATATAACAGGGTAGTTCAAGTGAGATTCCCGTAGTCTCCATGTAATATTTGTTTCACTGTATTTGTAGCTGAGTATGTATTGTCCTTGGCCGGAATGAGCGAGGAAAACTTTAAAGAAGCCATTACGGATCAGTACAGTGACTTGTATTGGGATGAAGACCTTCTTCACGACATGTACGAGGCTGTTACGGGAGGAGAAAAGATTAGAAGGTTTGTGAAAGAAAAACTTAGTTAGGCTAAGTCATTAAGTCGAGTCATTAAGCTCGTTATTTTGATTGAAATTTGTTAATTTAATTTAGCTACTCGCATGATAGCCAGTCATTGAAAGTTTAAAGTAAAAAAAAGCCGCCTCATGTTATAATATGACGCGTAACATACACAATACCAAGCACTACGAAGCTCTTTGCCGTATTTCTAGTTTTTGGAAATACGACTTTATTAAGCAAAAAATTCCTTTTATCTTAAGTTTTAGTAATATGACTTTCATTTACATGAAAATCGTGTTCCTAAATGAGAACCTTTTCCGGCCAACTAACAATTTAGAATACTGTTGTATAAGTAACTCTTTCCGAGCGTTGGACCTTTGTCAAAGTTAAACTCTAAATTGTAGCTGAATAAGTGCTTAGTAAAAAAAACATGATAGAATATAGACGTGGTATGCCCATCACGAAGAGATGGCCATCTCTTTGAACGTTGATAATGACCATACTTGCCAAACTGTTTGACTCGATAAAGGCTCTGCTAGAATTGTGGCTGGTAACTAGATACAAGCTTTGCTCACGCTTAACTTGGTCTCTTGACATCATCTCTGTGTCAAGCGTTTGGAAACGACTGGTCAGCGGCAAGGCAAAAGCCAGTCGATCTGTGACGTCATACGATCGTGACGTCGTTAGTTAGCTGAAAGAAAATGCCTTGGTCATAGACTGCTTTTAATTGAATTGTGCTTTTTATAGGCCAACCTTACAGTTCTCTGAGAGTACTGTAAGTGATATCAGCCCCCCGGAGTCCATCAGTCTGTCACGTGAGGAGTCATACCTCAGCCTGGAACCTTTGTATTTTAACTCAGTCTCCAGAAGCAGTAGTGAGAGGAGCGGTACTGGGGCGAGGGACATCCTCGTGACTCCCCTAGGAGAAGCTACCGAGTTTCTGCCCATCAAGGTTATTGCCCCTGAAATGCAAGCGGACATTCAGGAATTGTTGACGCCAATTTTTGAGGACTATCACAGAGTTATGGTAAGAAATAAGAGACAGTGATTGTGTGTTTCCTGGACAGTTTGCCGGACATGATATGAAATGTTTGTTTCCAGATGAGAATCAGCTACTTTCCGTGTTAACGTTTTTGCGATTTTTTTTTCATTTAGGGAGTCAAACTGGCGTCAAGTGTGGAGGATCTGACAGAAAAACTGGGAACTAAAATTTTGGTAAGGCATCAGTTTTGTACGCAGCGCAATCCCATGTCTTTGAAAAGGAGTCAAGTAAAAGAGTTGGCACAACTTGCTCCGATAAGTCAGGGCAAAGATGATTTCTTGGCCAATTAAAGGAAGGATGATGTCTTCTTTCTCCAGTTTCTCTACCAGTGAAAACAAAACTTAATAGAACTGCAAAACATTGCACTGAATCTCGAGTCCCAAAAGCTACAACTTTAATCAAGTTTTGTTTGCTTTTACCAGGAAATTTCTCAGCAACTGATGTTGGAACGAAGAGCTAAGAAAAAGAGCATGAATTCCTACAACAAGATGGCGGATGTGGAGAATAAGAAGGGTAGGTTGAGTTAACTTTGTACACGGCGGGCCTCCTTGACTTAGCAAGCCCACCAAGTCCTTGTTAAGAGCAAAAAGCAGTAACATTGTCAGTACTAATGTGGTGCAAATCTTCCTTATCAGATGTAAAAGATCTGGCGTCAAAATTGGTCAACGACATCGAGGAATGTGATAAGAAAATTATTTACTTAAAAAATGTTCAACGCCAATTGAGGGTGAGTATAAGCTGTTTGTCTATACTTTACTGTCAAGAAAATTAACACTGTGGGCTAAATGCCTGAACAATCAGCCAACTCTGAAAAGAAACTAGGCGAATGCATTTTGAGTGCTTTTATTCTCCGTTACTCATAATTCACTTTGAATACAAATATTCAGTGGCCGTATTTTTAATTTCCTTCTTTTTAGAATGTATACGCCGAGCGGTTTGGACTGGATACCTCACTGCTGTATTCATTTCTTGTGAGGTAATTTGAAGCTATTCTCTTGCCCATGGGTTCCAGCAATACAGTTCCAACTCTCATCAAGACAAATGATTTATTTTCTATGCATTTCCTCTCTCTCTCTCCCTTTGCAGCTACAACAAGACCTGTGTGAGTCTAGTGCCGGAGTTAAACAATAACTTCCTAAACTTTTCCCCGATTTGGAATCAGAGGCTCAATGAAAGCACAGACATCGTGGATGAGTCACTAACTGGTCCCTCGCTTCAATCAGGGACCAAAATGGGTTTGTTCTCTTACCTCTTTGACAGGTAAATGATAAAAGCACAATTTGTTCCGATTATATTCGCTATTCCTGATGTGATATACGAATAGTCCTGATGCTAATAGATCCACTATTTTTCTTTTTCAGACACGCCATGAGTCAGGCATATGTACGTTACTTTCTATACACATTCCGTTACATAGCCACAGCTCAAGAACTGTTTACTTTCATCAGGGAGAAATGTTCTGCGTCTCTAAGGTAAGGACCGTGGGGAAAAAAACAAGAATCTTCATGTCTTAGAAGCTTCTGTCTGTCTGATGTTTCGCGGGAACAAATAGCCAGTGAACGGGCATCTTCTCTCTTAATTGTCCACTCACAGTGAAGGTCGGAACGTGGTTTTCGCGTGCGCGGGATTGCAAGTGAACTTAAATCTAAGCCTAGTAAGTACTTAATATCACTTGTGTTTCTCTTGTCAGAACGGACTCCTCCGGCCAGGTGTATAACCATCAGCTTCAGATCAGATATCGTGCACTGGACCTTCTGTCTGAGTGGATTGACGGCTACTATCAGTTTGACTTCAAAACAAATCCCAGCCTCATCAAGGAACTGCTTGCATTTGTCAAAGATGAGGTAAGATTTCACTCTCACTTTTTGATTCTCAGTTCTTAACTGCTTCCTTTTAGCACAAGCCAACCGGAAACATCTGTTAGACGTTGTCCCTTATGTACTTAGGATTAGCGAGGTGTCAAATTATTGGAGGGAATTATATATAAAAGAGAGTCTGTACCTTTTGGAACCCTCAATTCCATTCCGTCGAATAATTTATGACGCAGATTGATTTTAAAGAAATTGACGTTTCTTTCTCGCAGTTGATTCTCGTGGACAGAAGCGAAAGAGGTCATTACTTGATGGAGCTTATTGCAGAGAAACAGAAGCGGGATTTAAACAATAATTCATCTTCTGATGAACCAAGTGATTTCGTGGCCGTGTTGCAACTCGAGGACCCTCAAGGTATTGAAACGTTGGTTGGTATCTTAAACATTTTCATGAACAATTTAAAAATGTCTGCAGGAGAAATTGATGTTCTTCTTTTTCTTTCTCATAAGGTCTTGGCCCAGTAGATGGCAAGAAAGATTCACCAAGAAAGGTCGGTACAATTAGAAAACATTAATAAAATAGCGCGTTGAAATCAAGACTAGACCACGAACTATAGCAGCTACTAATACAACAATAGCTAGCTATTGTTTTCTCTCCCTTAGTTCGCTGAAGTGATTTTCTTATCAAAGTTGCTGAGTTTTTTCATCGGTACAAAAGTACAAGATGTTTATTACTGATTTTGTTGTGTTCTGTAGCCACTGGGTAGCCGCAAGTCCAAATCTCCTGTACAGTGCTTCAGACGAACCACGCCTGACAAGGTCACTACATACAAACCAACACTGTACCTCAAGGCTCTTTCAGTTCTGGACCACTCGTCACGAATCCTCGCTGAGCAACTGACGCTAATACAGCAGGTAAAACGCTGCTCACTGCCGTTCGACAGAGTAGATTACTGATAAGTTCTACTCCAAGATTATTTTAGTTACTTCTTCCTTCCCTGAACACCTAACACAGGTGACATGACACCCCAAAAAATAGCTGAGGCATCAAAAGGCGTTTTTTCATAACTTTTTTTCCCAAACAACAGAGCGTCCCAAGGGCACCCTTCTGGCTAACACGTATCTGACTTGTGCAGTCGGGTGTGAAGACGTTTTGGTTCTAGCAAATCGTCGTTAAAAGAAAAGTTCTCAAACCATTGCCGTTCTTATTGTCCAGTCTGAAGGCAGATGAGTGTTGGAAGGAATACTTGAACATTTTCACGAAGGCTTTTCCTCAGAACCTGTCTGACAAAATCATGTCCTCTGTTAATTTCCACTAATCCAACCATTCCCATGTTCTTCTCTCTGTTCCAGGACTTGTTCTTCCATATCCACCCAGTTCATTTCTTAAACTCTCGTGCGCATGGCATCGGTGTAGGTAGAACCCAGTCCCCCACCAGAGAACGCGACAGCATATTTGGCTTTAGTACCGGAAGTCGACGCGTCTCAGAGCATCCGGGTGCCGTGGTGGGACCCGTCTCTTGGGAAAACAATATGTACGTCAGTGAGCCCAGCACGGATGGTCTCCTGGAAAACCTCTTGGAGCATGCGCAAGACGTGTCCTTATGGGTGGCTGTTGAGATCTGCAGTGCGTCTTCAATAAAGGTGACTAATAGCACATTTTAAGACAGACAATCCGTTATTTCTCCTGTGTTCTTGTCCATGGTTTTCCAGTTCTGTTTTGTAAGTGATTTATTTCTACGCGGGCTATAATATGAGTTACAGTATCCGTAAAGTAGGCAAATACCAGAGGATATAGTCGGAGACAAATTCTTCCGTTCTGTTGTATTGCAGGCTCAACTCGCCCTCATCACCAAGTTCGTGAATGCTGCGCGTTACTGCTGTGAGATCCGTAACTACAGCACTTGCACTCAGATCATTGACGCCCTGGAAATGTTTGTCATCCGACATTTACCGGTAAGTTAGCAGCTGGATCTAACGCCTGCTCTTATTGGTTATTTCTTGATCACCTGGTATACAAATGTACTATCCAACTAAGGATACAATGAAGATGCATGAATGGATCTAATGTTCGCCGGGGGTTGTTAAATAACAATACCAGCCACCTATTACTTCTTTCTTGTTTTTCTTTTTATATATATCTTTTTTTTCTGGTGTCTAACACCTTGAGCAAGTGATATATTAATATATTATTGCTTGGTAGGTTTGGAAACAAGTTCCCACTAAAACGGTGGAGACACTGGAAGAACTTAAGGCTGTTAAGGTAAGCTTGACCCCTTCAATCCCAAGAGAAGTATATGAATTCTTTTTACTGTTTGCTGTAAATTCATTCTAAAGCTAGTTCTGGTTATTTCTGGTACGTCAGGAAGTAGGAAGTTTACTATTTTCTTTATTCTTCGCCAATCCACTGAAAAATATGCTGATACTGTAACACTTGAGTTGACGTTTGTCAACCCAGGGCTCGTACTGGTCATGGAAAATTTTAGAATTTCATTTTCCAGGCCTGGAAAGTCGTGGAAAATTATGTCTGTTAAAAAGTACAAAAAACGTACACAAAATGAAAGATGATTTCCAAGAAAATGGTAAAATTTAGGTCACGGAAAAAGGTCATGGAACGTCACACACACAGTTAAATCTCCAGTTGTGTTTTCCTCCATCTTAGGTTTTGTTAAAGACAGACAGCTCGTGGTTGATGAAGAGTGAAGCGTCACGTGACAAGCCCACAATTCCTTGCTTCCTTTTGTTTGTTATTCACGTGCAACAGCAGGAGCTTGGAGGGTTTACGTTACCTAATGACATGTACAAATGGACTAAAATGAGGTAAATATTGTTTAACATTTAGAAACCTAATTAAAAATTCAAGAGAAATTTTCCCTCTATTTATCGAGTGAACAATTTACGAACTCACGTAAAATGTCGAGAACAGTTTCGTTAAGGAATTCCGTTTGCTTATTTAAGTCTCAAAGGGACCCACCAATAGAACGTTGAAGAAGCGAGAGTCGCAATCTCAAGTTTTGTCGATATTGTTATCAATGTCGATCCTCGCCATCTTTAGTCGTCCTCCCTTGACTGTTAAAAGTTGTTCCACACAATTTAACTCTTTTCGTTGGGTTTCCTGTGATAAAGGAAACGGTAGCGAATTGTTATTGGAATGTATTATTTTTCTGTGTCCGCCAAGCAACAAAGGAAGTTCACCAATCTGATAGACCCCTTTCCCCCCTTCTCCCTACCTCGCCCAACCCGATGCTATTTGCCACTCGCTTCACGATATTAAACTCTTTTTCCTCAAACTCAATTTCATGTGACGTTTTATCCCAAAACTCGACCTTGAAAACGGCCATGCTAATTTGATCTCTTTTTCTTAATTTCATTACAGATCAGCGGCTCGGTTAGTGGACCAGATTCGTTTGTTTAAACAGATGCGTTATGCCTTCCAGACAGATGACGAATTGAAGGACCGACTGAAACAGCGTATAAGCGAGTGCAAGAAGGAAAATCTTCATGCTCTGGCTTCGGAGAATGCTAGCAACTTTCATTTATCGTCTTCACATGGCTCTAGAAAATTCCACGATGCCTTTAGGAAGATGAAAGCTACCTTCGGGGGCCACAATTAGCTAAATCTACAACTTGAACGAAATTTTCGGATCATGAAATGCTTTGTAAATTGTTAAGCTAAAGATTTTATTACCAGAGGCATCTTGGTAAAGCTAAGATATGTTCATATTCTTTGCGAAGTATCGGCCTTTTCACAGGAAACAGATGGATTGGTCGAATTTTATTTTCTTAATCGCAAGGTTTGTTTGGAAAGAGAGAGAGTGCAATGTTTGCACCAGATAGAATTTCGAATAAGCATTTTATATTTACTAAATAGAGCGGAAATTCCATTTTCGCCTTCAATTATTGTATATTTGTATGAAATACGGGTTTTGTATGATATTTTATTTCAGATTTGCCTGTTGGATACAAACTCGGAAATAGTTCGAGCTATATTTTATTATTTCAGATTAATGTATTTATTTATTACTTATGGCGGCTGTCGGTTTTCCGGCAGTTAATTATATAAATTTCAATTAGGAGAAAATAATGAAAAATTTAATTAAAGGAGTTTTCATTTTGACAGTGTTGATATTTTATTCTGTTTTTGAAGTCTTTAGTATTGACTGTGCCTCGCGCGATGGGCCGAGTGGGACTGGTGTCCGCTCGAAAACTGTAGTTGAGGCAGAAGAGAGAGAAAAGAAAAACTCTGCTCTTTCTCGGCCTCCCTCGAGTTTCCGTGCTGGCATTTGTCTTCTTTGTCTCGCCTCCAGGTGACGTTGCATTTTGTCGCTTTCGAGTGAATAAATAAGAGCGATCTCGAACTGTCCTAGAATCGAGTTTTAGAATCAGGCTGAGGGGCGTGGGGCGATAACGGAATGCATCAGTCCCTCAGGCCAAAACTGCACAAGTAGCACATGCCCAAGATTAGGCGCCTGGGCATCTTGTACGAGACAGTATCCCACTGGTGTACGGAAAAGCTTTTCCCAGCCCCAAGGGAAACAGAGCCTGCTGCAACGCGTAGGTGTACAGGCATGTTGCACTTGCCAATTTATTCTTCCAGCTCATCGCCACTGCACTTTCGTCATTTTCACCATCAGCCCTATCGCCCATCTGTGGCTTATCTAAAAAATTTTCTTATGTCTTATGAGCGAAGGCTTTTGCTTAGACAGATCTAAAAATACCCTCCCCTACTTTCATACAGAAAGGGGAGGTCCCTGAAAGACGTACTCGTCAGGGCAAAGATTTGAACCAACAGGAGTCGTCAGTTGGCTTGCCAATTTTCTGCAGCATCTTTGTAGCCCGGGGGGGGGGGGGGGGGGGACTCCCATATGGAAGGGACGGGGATGCTCGTCGGAAATGTTGAATTTAACCCCTAAAAGAGACCAATCTGGGCGTGTCCGAAGCTAATGCAGACCCTAAAAGAGACCACATAACGAATCAAAATTCTTTCTTTTTAGTTATTTCTTCGTGTGTTACCCTGAACGAGACCTTGACGGCTAAAAATAATGACATTTTGTCAAGAACACCCTAAGCAAGACCGAAATCTGAAATTTACACTCCTAAGCGAGACGACGAGCATCCCCGTCCCTTTCAAATTGGAGTTCCCCCCCCCCCCCCCCAGGGGCATTGTAGTTACTACACAAATTATTAAATTATTAAATTCTTACTACACAACATTCACTTGCAGTTCGTGGCCAAAGCCGCCCTCAATATTCTCCCTTCTCCCATTTCATGCTGGTTCTCCCGTCTCCCTATTTTTTTTTTTTTTTTTTGCTTCGTTTCTCTCTCCTTCTTTTCCCTGTTTTGCCTGTTTCTCCCTCTTCCCTCTTTTTTAACTCGTTTAAGGTGGCTCATAACAGTTTAGTCAGAATTAGACATGCCCATTTTAGGTGTTCTATCACAGCTATACCAATAATTTTTAGGACAATCTTTTAGTACAAGCTTGTACAAGTTTTACCAATGAACAAATTGACGTCATTGTGACTTCAAATTTCGTTGCCATGGCAACGTCATATGAGGTCAAAGATACCCTATTTTGGATTTTTTGAGGCTAATAACTCAAAAACTACTCGGTGAAAGTTCTTGTTTTTGATATATTTTTATCCAACTGACGAAAGAAAAATTTTTGCAAATTTTTAAAAAATTCTGTAGGTAGGATTCGAAGCTACGTCATTTTTTCACTAATTTAAGGTGGCTCTGAACCCTGCCTACAGAATTTTTTTAAACATTGTTAGATTGTTTGTTTTGCCTAGTAGGCAAACATATATGAAAAACAAAAACTTTCACCGTCTAGTTTTTAAGTTATTAGCCTCCAGCTGTAAAAAATAGGGTATCTTTGACCTCATATGACGTTGCCATGGCAACGAATTTTGACGTCATAGCAACTGCAATCCACCGTACGCAAAAAGATGGCGACTGGTACATTTACCTATAATGCTTAGCGCGCGAAAACTGCAAAAACGCTCATAAAAGCGCACAGAAAAGCTCTAAAACCTTGAAACCCAGCATGAACAATGTTGTTAGTATGGGGATGAATTTCGCAAAAGCATAGCATTCTGTGTGCCATATGCGCTGTGTTAGGTTCGCAAGGTATTGTGGTCAAATGTACCGCCGCCATCTTTTTTCTTACGGAGGATTTGTTCAGTGGTAAAACCTTTACAAAGTTGTACTAAAAGTTTAACCTCAAGGTTATTAGTGTAGCTGCAATAGAATACCAAAGACAGGAATATCTAAACCCCTTCGAGCCACCTTAAATATAGGAATTTGCATAAATCAATCATTCATAGGACACTTCAGAATTGTTATACGACATACCTTTGCTAGACAAGGAAGAAGCCAATAAAAATGCTCTAAATTTGTCACGTGATATACGGTGACCGTTTGCGGGTCTTTCAAATGCAAACAGTTTATGGTTGTTTTAGTGAGCGATTTTCGATTGGAAATTTTAAAAATATTCGGGTATCTAACAAGCCAAAATGGAAACTGAAAGGTAGGAGATGTTTGTAAGTTCTTTCTTCAAGGTTTAGTTATTGTATGGGAACAAATCGTAGAATCCGAGGTCGTGTTTAGATCCTCGCGTGAGCATGCATAATGGCGGACTCGGTGAAATGTAAACCGATGTACTTTTCATAAGAGAAATAATCGTACCAGAAATCTGTTTAAATGGTTTCTTCTGTACCGTCTTCAAATTTGGTTTAGGTTTAGCTTCTATTCGAAAATGTCACCCATCTAAATAATTCTACAAGATTTACGGGTTATAAAATTTAACCGCACTGCTTGTGGTAGATGACATCTCTGGCTAGAAATGGGTTTTTAATACAGTTTGACCAAACCTTAGAATTAGGAAAATTCTCTTCTTTATTAAGTAGTTTATCTTCCACCAGACATCTTTTGCGATACACGGTACTAATCCTGTATGTGATAACGCCTGAGTCAATTTGTTTCTCATATCAGTTCAGCAAAGAACACGAGCAGACAGCTTTCTACATCTTCATTGGAGGACAGTGTGCAAATGATCAAATCTGAAGTGATACCATGCTTACAGAATGCTATGCAGACGCTGCAGAACATCTGGAGTGAAATCGGATTACAAGAAGAACAAAAAGAAGAAAGAACTAAGTCTGTTTTGTTTCATTTACGGAATTTATTGCAAGAAATGGTTAACGAAGAGGAGGAGTTAAAGGCTACTCTTCAAGCAAATGTGGAAACTTGCAGTCAGGAATTGGAGAAACTGAGTGCAGAATTGGGGCTACCAGTGTTCAAGGTAAATGATGATATGAGACTAGTGTCCAGACACTTCATCAGTGGATGGATGGTCACTTGAGGTTTGACTCGTAGTCCGTGTAGCAAGGGACTCACTAAACCAAGAACGTGAGTGTAAAAGAATGAGAAATCAAAGAAAGGAAGGAGCTTGAGATGAAAAAACAGTTCCTTCCCAGCCTAGTGTTTACACAGTCTCAAATGGTTACCTTTCTTTTCTAGTTCAATGCTCGAGAGCCACCTGCTACACAGCAGGCTGTTTACATGTATGTCTGGGAGAAATAGACACCCACACCTTGAAAGGGGGATTCAAATGTCTCTTATTGAGGCCATTCTTTGATACACAACTGTAGCCTATTGGAAATTCACAAATCTGATTGGTTCTCCCATTGTTATCTATTCACTAATAGAACCAATCGCTTGCGTGTTGCTCTTTAAAAAGACAATAATTTTGATTTTTGCCTTAAAAGTGCATAAAATTGTAGGTTTTGGACTCCAATCCTTTAGAGTTTCTACTTAAACAATTAGACTACTCACTCTCTTTTTCTATCACTTTATCGAAAATTCGGGCTCGTAGTCTCGTTAATTAGAAAACACCTTGTACAAACTAGCAATGATAGCGAGAGCATAGAGAACTTTTAAACAAGTGATTTTCAGGACTTTTTTCTTGCAGTGTTTTCTAAAAGAAATAGAAAACTTTTTTCCTATGTTTCTATCAATTCATAGAAATACACGTACAATTTTTTGGAGAACTTGAAAAAGCTGTGGAAACACTTTCCTGAGGCTTGTGTTCCCACAATATTTCTTCTTCTCCCAAATATCTGCCACTTAGATTTCTCCAACTCATTAGAAGAGGTTAGAGGTCACATAATTTTGTTAACCCATCACACCAAAACTGCCTGAATCAGTCCAAGGACCTGTCTTAAAATGAAATAAAGTGTTCCATACAATGCTCATGGACTAGGATTGTTGTTCTTAGACACTGACTCACTTATATTTTATTTATGTTATCATCTTAGCCAGAGAAGCAAATGAGCATCCTTATGCTGGAAAATGAACTTCGGACAAAAGTGGACAACCTTAAACTGGTATGTTTTTTTTAATGGCACAGTCATGAGTTCAGGCTTTAATTACTGACTATGAGTGATTCTCATATTATTAATTAACTGTAATAAATTATTAACAATTACTGTATGTGAACGGTTAATTAGTGAAGTGTGATTTAAAATGCAGGAAAAACACGAGCGCATGAAAAACTTGAAGAGTTTGAGAGAGAAAGAATCAAAGTTTTGCGAGAGATTATGTCTTCCTGCCCACAACCTGGGAGAAGTGAATGTACCGACCAACGAACAGCTGAAGGAATTAGAGGCCAATGTAGAATACTTACAAAAGGAACAAGTAAGTCAAATGAACATTGGATAATTCTGAATAACTGATCAACTGGTGTGATGTGAACTTCTAGTTTAGTTACCTGATACCAGTTATTGGCCATTGTGTATTGCAGGTGAAAAGACTGAATACTTTCAAGGAATTGAAACAATCAATCCAAACCTTGTGGAGGGAGCTAGAGGCAGTCCCTTCAACAACAGTGGGACATGAACTGGCAAACGCTGATGCAGAAACCACATTTAAACTCTCTTCTTCAAATATAGAGGCTTTGAGAGATCTTAACCAAGAGGTAATTAAGACAATATTGCTTTCCTTCATCTCATTAAAATTATAAATAAGTGGTTGGGAGTCCAGTCATTACTAACATCTTTTTACAGCTTCAAAATCAGCAGAAAGAGTGTGTCACTGAGGCGACTGAACTGAGAGAGACAATCACATCACTGTGGACCAAACTAGAGATTGACGAGTCAGAAAGACAAGCCTTTCTCACTAAGTATGTTGGATGCAAACCTTCTGTCATTACCAAGGTAACTTAACTCTTTTTTACTGAAGAAATCAAGAATTTAAAATGCTGGGTAGTTCTGTTGATGACCCTGTTCTACATGCAGAACTTTAAGTGTTCTATAGTGCAGTTGCTGATCTATTGTGTTCTCCATTTCAGCTTAAAAGTGAAGTCCAAAGATTGCAGGCACTGAAACTTCAACACATTCAAAAGTTCATTGATGGCCTCAGGTAAGTACGCTGACTAGGAGGTATTAAAATTACATACATGTAAGGCCACATGTAACCCACACTGTAGGCCAATTTCAATCTACAGCCTATGTATAACCTACATTATGATCATAACAGAAAGGAGCTCCTTGCCATTGGCCTGAGTTTATTTTCAATCAATCTTTCAGAAAGGAACTGTCTGATCTCTGGGACAAGTGTTATTTTGGTCCAGCGCAGCGAGAGGAGTTTATCCCAGCTTTTGATGGTAGGTGCATAACATTGTCAGTGGCGACTCTGCTCTTGTATTATTGGCATGTCTTGTGTGCAGAGGACTTTTGTGGCTGTAACCCTCTGCACACATTGCAGGCCTATTATATTGGTATTATAGGCATGTATTGTGTGCAGAGAGCTATGTACAGCTGTAGCGGTAGCATGTTGTACACATTGCAGACCTATCATACTAGTGTTACTAGTATGTGTGGATAGGGCTAACTAATCTGGCTGTGGACACACATTGCAGGCCAAATTAGCTGTTAGTAATTGTTTCTCTGCCATGATTACATTGTTGATATGGTATCCTTCAACCAAGCAGGCCCCTGCCTACAAGAAAAAACATAGATACATGTGCCTTCATTTCCAGTGTGCTTTCATTTAAATTTCAGACAACTTCACAGAAGAACTCCTGGCACTCCACGAGCATCAGGTGGAGGTCATGAAAAATTATTATGATGAAAACAAGGAGATATTCAAACTTGTAGAAAGAAGAGAAACATTGTTTAAGACAATGGAGGAATTTGAGGTATGGTACCTATTACAAGTATTATTGTATGCTCATTAATGTGGACTGAATTAAGAAAAAAATAGGGCTGGAAACAGTACTCAGATAAAAGGTTCATGTACTCATATTTGAAATCGAAATTTCATATTTCATATCATTGACTAATGACAAGTTAGTGTCTGTAATAACTTCAGTGTAGCATTATTTTTATGTAGATGACATGTTCTCTTAGAAGCAAATTATGAGTAATACACTTTTTCCTGTCGGACTGTAAAACAAACATTTTAATACACTGTACATACTATGGGTATTGATTCCCACAATATTGAGGTGGACATCCACTTGACATGCTAACGATCTCTGTTTCTTTCTTCCCAGAGTCGGAAAAATGATACAAATCGTCTGGCAAACCGTGGTGGAGCGCTACTCAAAGAGGAGAAAATTAGAAAAGGAATAAACAAAGAATTACCAAAGGTGATTGTCCTTAATGTTCTCAGTTGAAATAGGGTGAAAATGTTTTGTAAGTGCTGTAAAATCTAAGTTTTACTGCAGGACATGTTAAAATGGATGTCTATCTAATAAAATTTCTGAAACATAAGATAAAAATGCCCATGTAGCAATCTTTATAATTGACATTAATTTTGATATAAAATGAAAAATTATGTGTGTGTGGCCTAATTCAAACATGCATTTATAGACAAGCAAGTTTGGGAGAACTTGTAAGCCTTCGGCTTGTTGTCCAAAGCCAATTTTGTGCTTGTAATCAGACTTTTAAACATGCACATGGATTTTCTATTACTTAAATTTAATTTTAATTATTTTATGAATAAATTCTTTTAGATTGAGCAAAAGCTCAAGGTCCACATAGAAAAGTGGGAGGAGGAACATGAAAGAAGTTTCCTAATCAATGGCTGTCATTACAAGGACATTATTAACAACCAGTGGGCGGCATTTAATGCGCAGAAAGAGCAAGAGAAACTGGATCGGGTAAGAAAGACATTACGGTAACCATCTAAAATACAGACATTAGCAGCCTGGTTAGTTTTACATGCATGTAATCATATTGTTTGGTCTTGCAATCAGTCACAAAAAAAAATATAAAGAAGAGATATCTCAACCAATTTGTTTCAGAAAATGTTTGATTCTTTGTAGTAATACTCTTTCTAGTTGTATTCCACAATATCAACCTAACAATTTTGTTACCACGGCAACTTACTGGGTTCCAGACCACCTCCCCCAATGCTAAAAGCTTTCCTGGCCAATTTTGGACTGGTTTCATTTTTCCGAGTTGAAAATTACTAAAATATTGAAAAAAGATTGGTGGGGACTGGAAAAAGATTGAGTTGCCATGGTAACAGAATTTTACTGTAACTTTAAGTGTATCACCTTTAGAACCATTACTCTGCCAAGTTTCATTGGTCTCTGCAGCAAATTGCCCAGTTCAAGATAACTCTTACTTTTCCACTTGACTGACATGACGTCATCAATCCCCTGGTTTGCATATTTTACAGATTTTTAAGCTTACGGTAAATATCTTGGGAACTAATACAGATATTTGAAAACAGAACATGGCATTTTAAATAATTCTCTATGATAGGTCTAAAACTGCAAGGGGTGAAACTTTGATCATAGGAGCACTTAAAAATTATCATTTATTTTCCTTCCTAAAGCATAAACGGCAGCAGGAGATAATGGAGAAAGAGATGGTATATGGTAGTAAACCAGCAACCACACCCAAAAAAAGGTATTGACTGATGATCTCCATGCTGTGCATGCGTCATGAGACATGACAACAAATACAACAAAGTTCTGAGAAATTTATTTAATATAATTAATTTTATATTAATACTATTTATTTGTGAATAGACCAATGGGAGGGACAACACCACTGAAGACCCCGAAACGGATGAAGGTGAGTACCACAATGTTCGAAGAGTGGATAACGCTATCCATTGTCGTCCCCGCGATCCTTCTGGTCTTCACCAGGAATCGAGACCTCTGGCCTCTCCCAATTTCTGAGTATGCGCAGAGTAGTCGATCCCTGGCGCAGACCAGAAGGATCACTGCCTCTGGGGATGAGAATGATTGCTATCCAGTGGATAAGGGTGTATAAAACAAACCACATAACTCTACAGTACACTTATTTGGGTCAAATGCCAGACATAACTTTCTTTCAGATGTAAAAAAGAATTCGAGCTCACAACAAGAGCTGTCTGTTTAATTACATGTTGCAGCAGCCTTGTTGCCCAGTTTGATTGTCATTAATTTAAAGTAAGTCGTCTTCTTTGTGCTTTAGATGCAAGACTGCACAACATCAACACCATCAAGGTTGCCACTGCACTCAAGCATTTGCCCATCTCCAAGACCTGGCAAAGGAAACACAAATGGCCGTCCACCAGTTGCCACTAAATCAAACATAAGAAGAGTGGCAAAAACAATCAAGAAAAAAGTGGTAAGTGTGAACAAGAGTGGCTGAACAATGCAGTTGACCCACTAATTAACAATTAGATTATGAGCTTGAGATTTCTATGAGGTGATCAAGTTGATGAGGCCGCAGGCCGAATCAACTATCACCTCATAGAAATTGAGAGCGAATAATCTAATTGTTTTAGTAGAATTCTGACTGAAATAAACGCAAATAATGGTTTCTAATTATTTTCCTACGCATTATTGAACTTAACGTTTTAACAAAATCGCAGGCATTGAATTGTCCTTAGTACATTTGCAGTTGTTTACGCGCGTGCACTTCTCGGGAATTTTATTATCCATTTACATTTAAACTTCCTTCCAAAACTTCGGAAAAACGATAAAAATGTCGCATTTTGTGGACGACCTTCTGCAACTGCACACTAATGGCTGATAGTGTTCAATAGCTCAGCCAATCACATTGCAGCATTTGCATTAGTGTACTAGTAGAATTCTACTAATTCTAGTTATTGATTACTCCCCACCACTTTGCCAGGTTGCCCAAATAAATGGCTTAATTTACTGATAGCTGAAAGTAGAGAATTGTATGAAACTCAAGGTAATTTGAAGTGCTGTTAAGTAACCCAGGAATTTCTTTTTGGGCATTTTACCCCAAGTAAGGAAATCCGGAACAAATTGGCCAAAGAAAACATTCTTTGACTTCAACTTGGGATTTGAATCCATGGCGTCCTCATTAGATAACCATTGCTCTGCTGACTGAGCTACGAGGCCACATGGGAGTAGGTGCAGCTTGTGGGTGTGGTCCCCTAAGGAAATCAGGAACCACAAAAGGCGAAGAAACCTTGAATCAAACCCATGAGCTCCAGATTAGATTACTGAACTTACTCTATGGACCATTAGCTACAAGGCCACATGGGAGCAAGTTGTGGATGTGGTCCCTGGTTTCCTTTCCTACGGCTAATGCTCAGAAGGAGTTTACTGTGTAACAGCACTTCAAAATTTTTTTTTAAATTAATTCTCTTATTTCCAGCTTCTAATATCATTGCTGCGTGGTGCAACATTGCATTTGCTGTTACCTATATGCCAGAGCAGAGAGATAAAAATTAAGTGCAGATTCATATTAAATAAATTAACAATTAAATAATTTTGATTGTACTATTTCCAGACCAAAACCATTACGTCTGATGATTTTATCCAGATCAGTGATTTTCTAATATTAAAAATTAACTTAAATAGAGTTTTCTCTTCTAGTGAGTTTCAATAATGAAATATTCTTGCTTTTGTATCAACAGACACCTAACAAGAGGCTGTCAGCTAGGCTTGCCGTGAAAAGAAGAGTGCTTGAAGAGAAAAATGGCAACACTAGCAAACTGCTGAATAACACTGGTAACACATCAATTCATGTGGTAAATGGCTTCAAATCATCCAGCAAGATCAATGAATCTTTGGTTGTTTGTACCTCGTATAATGAGTTTGCTGTAAGTGGAATGAAGTCTTTGGTAAACTGAACTGCAGTTTTTGACTTTCTTTTACACAAGTCAAATTGTTATCATAATCAAAATTACAACCTTAAATTACCTGCATGTAATAAGGGGCTTCTGTAAAAACATTTTCCAGTGTAAAACTAGGAAAACATGTAATGCCATTTTTTCACGGGTGATTTGTTCTCGTGACAAGGAGTCAAAAGCCCTATGAAGTGCTCACACTGCTGCTGCTAGTGCACATGGCTTAGTAAACAGTGAAGCTAAGTTTATAAGTTACTTTGATAACTATACTTTGCAAGTAAAGTTGGCAAGAAGGTGCTTGCACAGACTGTTGGTCGAGTGGGTACATGTATTATCTTGTAGTTTTGTTGCTACAGCACAATAATAATTATGGTTCACAACTTACACTGATATTAAATATTGTGTCCTTTTGACAAAGCAAAGTTATCAGAGATAATTTTTAATTAGATGGATAATTTTTTTTACAGACTTAAGTATTAGTCAATTGAATTTGATATATAAGTTATGGATAAAATAATCATGGTAAGAACATCATTTAAGTGTTAAGATCAAGCAATTAACAGTCAATAAAAATGAGCGATATCATTTTTACTGTGAATGTTGTATGTGCATGTACAATGGTATTGTTGCCTAAAATGAGTTTTGTATAATGTTTCCCAAAGTTTTAGAGTGATTTAAACAATTGAGTGTTGTAAAACCAAAACCAAAGTTATCTGTCTGGCCTGCAATCACAAAGCACACAGAATATCCACTGAACCAATCAAAACTTGAAGAAGGCACGAAGCGCTGGAAAACATGCATGAGCAAATTGCAATTGGTTTTCAATGGTTTTACTTCTGATGTACGAGAAAGTGGCATGAGTTTTTTTAGACCAATCACTAAGCATTGTAATGCCAAACCAAAGCAAATGCAAATTATTTCAATCAACAGTTAAGTGAAAATCATTCTTGACTAATAGATTCCATATTTGCTTCTTGATTAGATTTTGGGGTTTAAAATTCATCAACCTCTTGTTAAAGTTACACTTTGAAATTAAGAGACTGATTGACAAATTTTTAACTGTCTCGCAGCCATTCTTTACCTCCCATGGAATGCCTTCCTCGCAGTGCTTCTGTTTGGCATTGTTAATACATGCCAAATGTACCTTGCTAACCTATATCAGCTCCTAGCTGAATGCAAAAATATGCTGCATGCTTTCACAAGTTTGCCCCCTCATCAAAGCACAGATTTTTTAGAAACTAAATTCCTTTGATCCATTTATAACACCTGACCTTCGCTAAAAGCTTTTTAATAGTAATGCTTTATTTTAAAATCTGACTTAAAATTAAAGCCAGGATGTGTGCATGTCCTATTGTAGCTGGTATTTTGTTTCAATCTATAAAATGCCTTGCTGTCTGTCTTGAGCAGGTATCTGATCAGATTTCTTTGTTCTCCCCTAGAATGGCCTGGAGAAAGAAGAGAATAACTGTCGTAGCAGTATGCTTAACAGAACACATTCCGTCATCTCATTTGTCTGACAAGGGATGCAGTCACACAAGTCACACACAACATGCATCTTACACATGAATTTGCTTGAATTAATTTACAACAAAGAGCCCCTGAGGGTGACCTCTTTTATTGAATTCAAATTCATGCAGATCGAAGTCAACTGGAAGCTGCCCCTTGGCTTCTGATTAGATAACGACTGCATGAAAGAATGAATCACAATTTTGGGTTCTTTTGTTGTAATCATAAAAATTGTCAACAAAAGAGTTGTAAATGCGAACAACTGCTTATTATGTTTGGATTCAGCAGTGCTTTTTGTGATGGACTGGCAACTGCTCTTTTGAATTCATTGTCTCTTATAACAGTAAGAGTGTGTGCAGTGTTCATTAAAGGGACTGCGTCACGGTTAAGTCAAGTTTATTTTATTATGTTTTGCTATGAAACTTAATGTTTGCAAAGAAATTTCTTCTATGGATCTGATCATTGCAACCAAATGTATCTCCTGGGCATTATAATTTAAAGTTACAAGCAAACGGATTAGCTTTGAAAACTGTTCAGCCCAACAGTATTTCAAAAACCCATACCTAATTTTGTGGCCATTTTCCATGCCTTAAAAGTTGGCTAAGATCCCTGACACAGCTCCTTTAACTGGTGATGTTCTTGTCTATACGTTAGCCTCAATCTTCAATAGTATTTCTCATTACGTTTTAAGATGTACAGTTTTACAGTGTGACTAAATAATTTGTTTTCTCATTTTAAGATCGGAATATAGTTCTCAGGATTCAAAGTTTAATTATACAAGAGGTTGATGTTTTAAGTGAAAATGAGATACCACAGTCAACTCTCTCTAAGATGAACACCAACGGGACTGGCTCCAACTGGTCCCTCTTAGAGAGGTGTCCAATTCATATAGGGCATTTAGTTGCAGTACAATGACTGAAAAAAGGCTGGTACGTAACCAACACCAGGTGTCTGTTTTAAAGAGGTGTCTGTCTTTTAAAGGTGTCAGCAAAGAGAGAGTTTACTGTATACATATAATTGAAACTTCATCACCAAGTATGTTACTAATAATATTCTGTTATCTTCATACACTCCTCAAGGGAACCAGTAATTGCTATAATTTGAGCATAAGTTTATCGTTTACCAAATATTTTATATATTTTATAGTAAAACAAGTCTAGATACTTTGGCATCGGTAGAATAATCAGCAAGGATTGTTTCTTAACATAGAATGGCCGTTTTTATACTAGAGACGCGTTACCCGTCTGGACGAGCTTCGGCAAACATTGTGTAATTCGTCCGGTTATCCGTCTCTAGTATAAAGACGGGCACAAGACGCGTTGCCCGTCTAGATGAGCTACTTTTCGAAAGACGCGTTTCGAAAAGTAGCTCGCCTAGACAGGTAATGCGTCTTGTGTCCGTCTTTATACTAGAGACGGATAACCGGAGGATTTGCAAAATGTTTGCCGAAGCTCGTCCAGACGGGTAACGCGTCTCTAGTATAAAAACGGCCAATATCAATAGTTTGTATAGTGTGATTGTATGACTCCTGCCTGGGTCATCACATTATACAAGAAATTGTTTCAGATCTTCAATTCTTACAATACTGTCTTTTGAGTAAAATGCATGTTATTTAATTTTATTTTGCACTTGCCAATACCTCACTAGAGTTTAACTTTTTAACTAGTAATGTACATAGGACACTAAAATGTCACAATAAAAATGGAGTAGTACTCTAGTAAACTGCGTGCCATTCATTTTAATTTGGGTCACTCGTCCAGATCTCTCAACCTCAAAGCACCAAAAGTCTGGAGATTGATTGACTGGTGGACAAAACCAACTAAAACTAGAAACAAGAAAGTGAATGTTTCAAGTCCTTTTCTCTGTGAGAGTGAAAAACTAGAAGTTCTCTCTTTGCCTGATAAAATGTATTCATGCACAATGTCCGCCATTTTGAAAACATGACCAGAATGTGAAAGACTGGTAATGATAACCTAATTTGTGTTCCAAATTATGGTCATGGACTATGTTTAGCTAACAGACTGATGAAATACCTTTATTAACTATGGATTTGCACAGAATTGGCACTAGAGAGTCATGTTAGCAAGCCAGAAATGAAATTACACAAGCCGAGGAAACTGTATCTTGCAGATTGTAACTCTGTTCATCATGAGATTTTTGTGTCTCATTGTGAGACCGTGAGATTGAACTGAAAACTGTGAGTCTCACAACAAAATCATGAGACTTGAGAAGTCTGCTTGTCATTTAAATAAATATTACTGTATTATTTAAAACAGAAGCATAGGAAAATAAATTTCAAGAGTTTTGATTGGTTCAGTGGCTATTGGACTATTGGATATCAGAAGTCATACCATGCCTGACAAACATGTTCTACAAAAGTGTTATTGTCTTCTGGTCTTATTAACAAAGTAATTAAAAATAATTATTATCAGCAAGATTTACCAATATTCGATGATTGTTTTAATAAAACAAGATTGTTATTTCAATCATGCTAACAGCTTTTTGGTTACAATTTGATTATAGGCACCTTCATGCTATGTGTCACATTCGCTATTTACCATTCTCATATCTAACATACACTTGAGGAACAAGAATTGACATTTTTTTTTTTAATTTTAAAGCCCTCCTTCCACTCCCGTCTCCAAAATAAGCCCCCCTTCCAAATCTTTGAAACAAAAATACTTCCCCTAAAAAAATTAGAAACACTCCTTTAAATCACCGAATCATGGAGTAATCCTTTCGAAAATAAGCCCTTTAGTTTTAAGCCTATCATAATACAAAACTGACAACAAGGAATATTAATATTTTTATACTTATTGAAATCAGCCATATTTTGACATAGCATCAGACAGTGTGTAAAAGACCTGTTATATCAAAGGAACAATAGAGACACTGTGAAAATATGGTTCACCAGCAAAAAAATTGAACCCTGGTCTCCTCCTGCTTGCAAGGCAGACATGATAACCACTGCAACACAGGTAAAAACCAATTATAGTAATAGTGGGTGAAATAGACAGGCTATTTACATCACTAAGATCACAAGATCACTCACGCAGGGAGTCTGATTTCACTAAGGATCAACTAAGGCCGGCCACCAGTATAGTTTAACAAAAAGAATAGTACAAAACTGACAGCAAGGAATATACTAAGTGAAATCAGCCAAACTTTCACAGAGGATCTGTGTACATAACAGGTGCAGTGGTTCTCACGTCTGCCTTGTAAGCAGGAGGCAGGGCTTTGATTCCTCGCCCATGAACCATATTTCATATACTGGTATTAACTACAGTCAACTCTCATTATAGCAGACACGATTGTAATTGTTATATGAGAACTTCATGGTGTGTGCTTTCAGAATGATAAAATTGTTATTTTGGTACCATGAAAGTGTGTCCATAATAATTGCATAGTGAGAGCCTGTAATAGTGGGAGTCATTTCCTGGGGAATGCCAGGGATCTGGATTGTGTTTGCAACACAAGAGTTGACTGTATGTTTTATTGTGCCTTTAATTGACCACGCAGGCCATGCACTGAATGCAGTTCATGTTCTACCCTTGCTTTAATTTCTGTGGTTTTGTCAGTGACCAGACCCAAACTTCCACTTGGCCAAATTGTCAGCGAACTTCGTATCATGCAATGAGTGATGTTTATTCGCCAAAAGCTGTTTAAACATCAACCTACTGAAAATTGAGTGAAGCAGTTACCGGTAATTAGTGATTTGAGCAAAAATGCAAAAAGAACTTCTTGTTTGTAGACTATCATCAATTTGCATTTTGATATTTATTATCTGGGGGGTGTCTTTATTATTGGAATACCGACAACCAGAAGTTTCAAGATGTGACCATATATAAAGCAAATGTATGAGAATGGGAACTGCATGGTCAAATTTAGTCGGTGTGCTTGGGAATTATTTTACATAAATAAATTCAAGGAAATTTAAAACAATTTCACTGTGAATGTGCAAATTTCACATCAGAATAATTATTTGGATTAAACCTGTTTGGCAGATTTCAAAAGTTAGCATAACAGGCCGACCTGTTCTGATTGATAGACAAATCAGAGTATTGATCCTACCAATGATCCACTACAACAATTATTACAAACACAGCAGTCTTTATTAATTTTTGTTTTTGTCATTACAACATCACTCTGTTTAATATATACTATTCACACAAAATTATACCATAATGTGTGTCATATCTTTATTTATAATATTCTCTGCCAATCTCTTCTCTTAAATTATATACATAAAATTTAGGATAAGTATGTGGGCTTTGTTTAATGTTTTCTAACTGAAATCTTTGACATAGAAACTACCTATTTTAACCAAGTTGCAAGCTCAACATTGACATTCTCCTTAGCTCAACAAATATTTTCAATGTTACTTTTGGGGAGAATTTGTATTTTGGTCAAGACATCAAGTCTTTGGTCTGGCTTTTGTTTCATGTCTTGTGAATGTTTTGTTTTATGTCTGGCGGTCAGACCGTCACGATATTCCACCAAAATTTTATTCAATAGATGCAGAGCATTCAGGATCTTGTAAACTACTTTATATTTTTGTTATTCTTGGATCTTGTGGTTTTAAACTGCAGTTTCATCTCGCCTATGAGAGCTGTAGTGATGTTTCTAACATTTTACAGTTTAGCAGATTTCAGTTAAAAAAGCTATTGGCGTATAACGGTGCTATTGTCAGCATAAGCAAATCTTGCAAAATAAACTGTAAAACCTCTGAAAACTCAGTCTACAAATAAAAAGTAAACATTTTAGATAACATGTCATCGGGCATCTTTTCTGGAGGGAGGACATATTATATGAGAATGATACTTGGGACTATAAAAAGAATTTTACGTAAATGCTGAAAAAAGGGAAAATTCATTAAACAAAAGGTTAGCAAGAGTTGCATGTAGTTTCATGATTATGGCACGACTGTGCAGATGAATTTTGATAATTATTATTGCTGGCAGAACTGCACAGGATATAATCACTGTTGCATGCAGTCATAAATACTTATTATTATTATTATTAAATAAATCAACCCAGTTTAACATAGTATGATTTCCAAATTATTTACCAAGGCAGTTAAGTTACATAATATTATACTGGAACTTAGCTTGCTAAATAATTTAATATAATATTTACTCCAGAACTATGTGAAAATCCTAAAGTAAAAAACCTTGTTACTTTTGGATTAAGCAATGGTTTTCTATCGCTACTGTCAAAGGGTCACAACTTCCAGGGGCTTATGCTACTCTCAAGAACGTGTACCATAACAATATGTGGGCCAATTCCTCTTAATAATAAAAATAAAAAATGTTCTCAATATAAAGAAAACGGAAATATTGTTGAAAAGAATTGATTTCATTAAAGCATCTAGTAAAATAAAATAATATCAGTTCATTTTTGGTACAGCGTGTCGCATGCGTTGTTTCCCACAACAGGACAAGTTGTTGGTGCTTGCTACTTTCAGAATGTCATTACTTTTGGAGGTTAGGGTTGCCACTTTTGGAATTAGCTAACAACTGTGAACATGTGATTACTAACTCAGAGTGTCACTACTTTCTTGAAGCTGGTGCTTACTTTCAGCACTTAAGCTTTACAAGTGAGGTACTTGAGATTCCCAGTGTCTTGCATTTACATACTGCAAGATTAGTTTGTATCAATTTGAGAATACATTAAGTTTTAGATTTTCTTGTGAATTGTATAAATTACATATTTATAATTATAAAATAATACTCTCACTGATGTTACTTTTGGAAGGTAAAAAGCTTATTAAGTATAGATTGTTGATTTTCACTTAATCTATTATTACATTTAAGATATACCAGTACCAGATTTAAAAATATTTTACTACGGAGCTCAATTAAAATAGCACCAGATTTTCTGTAGGATTCATTGAGAAACACCTTTTGGTAAAATAATATCATAAATTGTACAAGTTTGCAACTTACACAGCTTACTTGTTTATTAACTTATAATAAAAGCCAAGTCTTGATAAATTTGTAAATATGGATGGCATGTTGTGCGTTGTTGTAATGAAATCTCTTTTAATGTTATTATTCTATAAACAAAATATAACTACTCTCATTAAACAGTGTTTTTGCAGACTTCGCCTGTTAAAAGATGTTTGTACAATTTAATACTTCTCATTAGCAAACTCATACTAGTCCAGATTCAGACTAATAGGGCTGTATAACACAACTTAACCAAACTAGTGGTATGTATCTACAACAAAAATGAAGCCGACATGGAAAGATTGACATGTGACATCACCTGAGCACCTAAGATTGACAGTGCTCAGTAAGTGACTAAGTGACACGGGCGACATAACATTGTTCCCAATTTACAGGGACATGAGAGTTAGAGTCAAAAGCAATGAATAAAACAGTCACATGACTCCATTTGAAACTTGGCCCAGGTGACATAAGATCCCTCACCTCTTCCCCTAATGCTGTCAACAAAGAGGTACCCATTGCAAAGCTCCCACAATATTATCTTTCAACTTTGGTAGTTGTTAATCAATGTCGCCAATAAGTCACATGACACACCCTCATGGAAGACTGTCATTGAGACAACTTCATAAACATGGACTTTTCCAAAGTATGTGTTCTAATAACAAACGTTTATTGCTTAATTAATAAATGCTCAAAAAACGGAAGGATCTAGCCAGACAGGAACATTTGAGTTGTTTCTCAGACATTTTACACATTCTTCATTCTACATTGCCTATAAATCATGACATGGGATCAACCACGAATGAATGACTTCTCTTTAGAAGAGCTGTCTGGCTCCATATTGGAGACAATTAAAGAACCAACGGCAAGCAATTTTTCTACCCCATCCTTATGGCTAGTCCATAAACATGATATTTGTATGACCTGTACAAGATGAGTTGTCTGCCCAGAATCAGAAACAGACAGTGATTCAGTACACAGGGTGTGGTTCACACCAGTATCATGAATCCTGTGTTTCTGCATCTGTTACTGTTAATTCAGCAATGTTAGTTTCATTGTTTCCAGTTAGGCTTGGACTATCGTTTGTTGGTCTTCTTTTTGACAGCAACCTAAGAGAGGACAGAGTGATCAATTGAAAAAGACAGTTTAGTAAGTGACTGAAATCTATAATCAATGTTCTTATTTTAAAGAACACTTACAATGCAGGATATTTTAATTTTTTTCTAGGATCAACAGAATGAGTAATAAATACTGTTAACAGGCTAATAATTAACACAAGCTACCAAAACACCCACAGACACTACAAGCCGCAACTTTTTACCAAAATTCAACGTCTGGAATTTGGGGTGCAGCTTATCTGTAAGAACATTTGGAAATTTTCGTGCCACCAGTACTTCCAGTGTCTGATCTGCCTGGTTACTAAGCTACAAACGTTTACAACATGAACACAACAACAAACAAGTTCTTGCTGGCTCAATTTCCAGGAATGATCTCTAGCATAAGCATTATCCTCTAACTTACTTTTCTCTGTTATATATCTTGAAATCTTTCTTTATTTCCTCTAAACATTTTTGTACTGGGTCCATTTCTTCTTCACTTTCCTACATGACAAACAGTTTGAAGTCACCAATTATACTGTACCTCACTGTACCTGTATTAAAGAACCTGAGTGGGTTTTTGTGACATCTTTTATAATTTAAAATGAATTTTATTCCTAACAGCTACATTGACACCAGCCCAAAATTCCATACAAGCATCTATGCATTTGGAAAAATAATAAAATAATGATAAATTTCTTGTTTCAAAAAGATGGGGGGACGCTAAATTATAGAGGATTTATGGTAGCTTATCAATCCCAATCGTGGAACTATCCAGTAATTTCCCAAATACACAGCATGGCTCTATTCACAATATTGGAGTGACTTCATTTAACCCAGGAAACAATATCTAGTAGTTGGTCCATATTAGTCAAAACTAAACAAAAGAAAACAATGGAATTAGTGTCTAATAGTATCTACTGGTAATAGTTTAATTATATAAACTATTTCATGGGTTTAGTAAAATCACTCTACTCAAGATCTGTATGGTGCCGTATCGTGCACAGCAACTGTACATTTGTTAAATAAATGCATGGTAAAATTCAGATCAGAGATTTAAGGCCAGGCCATAGGCCGGGTCCAATATTTTGTGGTGGTCAGAGGAATCTTTTTACAAATTATGTCACAAAACTACTTTTTTCTACTTACAATCCTACTTGACAATTTTTTAAGTCTTTTCTTCTTCTTGTGAAGTGGTTTAGCTTCAATGATCATTTCCTCAAGCTCATAAGTTGGATCACAGTTTAAGTGGTCTTTCTAATAAATTATAACACAGTTAGTTAAACATGAGAAGTTGTAATTTATTCTGGTTCCCACTTGTGAGATAAGTGCAAGCATATCCATAGCTTGGGATAACCCTTAATACAAAATGCCATAGGCAAATGCAGTGCTTTAGAAAGTCTGATTAACATTCCATGATAGAAGCCATGTTACAGAACGTTACAGATAAATATTATCGATGACTGTCACTCCTGTAGAAAAAAAACTTTTCAAAAGAAACATGATCTCATCTACCACCCTGCCTTTGGGAATATAAATAAATCAAACTGGGCAAATATACATGTATGACGTGTAGATGTTGTGGTTCAATTTTACCCCTGGTACAACAAATTTGGTATTTGCCTTTATTCTAGTGTACAATAATATATGATAATGAATCAAACACAAAGGAAAATACCAATAACTTGTACCAAAGGGTAAATTTGAGCCACAACACAGGATGTAACTGTATTTATCTTGGGCTAAAGGTCCTGTATACAGCAATTTCAATTTAAATGTTGTCAGATCAAAGCTTTGAGACAAGACTGAAAGGTAGTATGGGTAGAAGAGAGCTACCACATGAGCTGAATACTAATGAGATATAACAACATGACAAACATTAATTTGCATGTTTTCTTTCTCTTTCAACATGTGGAAACAAGGTATTTTTAGCCACACTGAATTTTAGAAGAATTTTCAAAATTCAAAGCCATGCGACAGTGAAAATAAAGCTACTGAAAAAGGCCTCCTGAGAAGAAAACAAATTCTCCACGTGCAAAAATACAAACTTGTACATTTCCTGTAGGCCAATATGCAAAATTCCAGTGAATACCCAGACCACCATTCAGCCTTGTCTCATTACATGTTGCTTTAGGTTAAATTGATCTGACATCATTAATTGAAATAGCTGTATCACTCCTCAGCAACTTACAGGAGGTACAAAGCCAGGCTGTACATTCACAGACTCCACAGCATCCCAGTCAACATCTACCATAAGGCTTTCTTGCTTTAAGGCTTCTATACTGTCAAGTCTTTTCTTGGGATCTTGTTGGAGAAGCTGTAAACAATATAGTATAACCATTTAGTTTTAGTAATCAGCTAAAAGGTACGGTGCTATGTTTTTAGAATTACAGCATTTATAGTCAGTGCTGTCTGGGAAATTTGAAGCTTGCAACATGAGACAATTTAAATAAAATGGAAAGGAAATACGCAGAGCTGAGAGAGAGGGGTGGGGGGAGGGCAAGCCTGGCAGAGCTAAGAGAGAGGGGTGGGGGGGGGGCAAGCCTGGCGGAGGTAGGAGAGAGGGGAAGGGGGGCAGACCTGGCAGAGCTGAGAGAGAGGGGTGGGGGGGACAAGCCTGGCGGAGCTGAGAGAGAGGGATGAGGGGTATACTCCCTACAGTGGACAATGAGGTTCCATCCAAAAGGGGTACCTTTTTCAGGCTGGAGGAATATAAAGGTTGGGGATTTCAACCAAACAGCAAATCAATAAAATTAATAATGCTTCATGTGCATCAAGAAATGCCTGTTGATAAGGGAATACCAGGGGAGCACAGGGCCTTCAGACAATGAACTTTTGCTATCAATAGTATTCTGTACTGTAATAAAAATGTTCAAATGGGAAATGGGTAAAATAAAATAGTAAATGTGGAAACTACAACATAAAATACGAAATCAGTACTAACAATGAAATGCAACCTTAATTTTGACACCAATGCCACTCTATATATAGCATGCTTCAGGCTTGCAGATCAATGATAACAAATACAAACTACATTGTCATCGTATGGCATCAAAGAGATTTTGGACATGAAAGTTCTGAATGCTCTACCTCGATCACACTTAGTTGTTTTTCTTATTTGTTTGTGAGTTATTTTAATTTCCACACAGTCTCACTGCTTGGAGCTGACTTAGTTTACTGGAGGAGCAAAGTAACTGTCTAATAGCAAAACTACATGTAACATTTGGTGGTGCACAATTTTCAGAGGTTACAAGAATGTTTCCTTAGTCTCCTACTTACTCTGTGAAGAACATGCACCATATCTCTTGACCAAGTTGTAGGGTAGCTGACTGATTCCGAGGCAAAAATTTGACGCACTTCAGACAGGCCTGTATTAGCATGAATTTCATATGGTCTCTGCAAGATGAAGTTAAACTCTGTCATCAATTCAGTAAGGGAGTATCTATGGAAAGTAGATGCCATTATTGTAAAATATGAATATGAGCAGCAGCTATATGGCAAGTAAAATAAAACATTTTCAAGGAGGAAACACAATGGAGCAAACCATAAGCCTTAGAATTTCACAATAAATGTAAGTATTGTTTCTTGTGCTTGCTATATTTCCTTAAATTTGAGCCAACCCCACATTTAGTGCAAATTTGGAATCGATTCCCCTTCAAATTTACACCCCTTGCCCCCAGTTAAAAAGTTTAGAGGATAATGAAAAAACTTGCCTTAGCTCTAAGTATTTCATAAATACAAACTCCTAAACTCCACCAGTCAACACCAAAGGAATATCCTTGAACCTCCTCACAAGCTGTGGCAAATATTTCAGGAGCTGATAGCAGAGAGAGGTCACATTATTAGGCATACAAGTTCCAATAGTTTCACCACAGGTTACCCAAGTTACTGAGACCAGTATATAAATAATGACATTCACAGCATAAGCTTGGAGTACCTGTGGCTTACCAATTACCTTTATTAATGGATAAATATGATATTTTCAGAGAGATTACTACAGCAACATCAATGTTGCTTTTAGTCCCTGAGTTAAGCTCACCCGGTTTTTCAAGGATATTTTGAGAGACAAAGAAGTTAAAGGAACACTATCACCAATTTTTAGGATAACTTTGAAAAGCCAAATTAAAGACATTCAAATCACAGGAGACTCAAAAATACTGGACAGGTTCAGTTTCACATAAAGCTACCCAACCAGTTCTCTGAAATTATAATTAGGTGTGTTTGGCAGCGGATGACCAGGATGGGAATGGCTGCAACTTGAAAACATCAGGCTGATTTTTTCAAGTTTTTCCTTTGTTTTTGGAAAAATTGCCCGTAACTGACTATGGTTTGTTCTACCTTTGAGAAAATCAATAAATTTCCTTCTCTTGACTTTCTGGGAGTATTCTGTGTATGTGAAAAAGCATTTCATTTCATCTTTAGCACATTTTCACCCATGGCCAAAACGCAAAAATCCTCGTGACAGTGCCCCTTTAAGTAAATGCGCAGTTGATAAGGAAGTTGGAACATGAAAAGAAAGATGTCAACCCCTTTAAGTAAAATAATGTGCAGTTGATAAGGAAGTTGGAACATGAAAAGAAAGATGTCAAGCATGTCTCTATGATTTAAATGAAAAATTCAGCAAGTGACAAATGATACCAATATCGTGAAGACATCTTTCCATATATATGTAGCAGGGAAATTTTTTGCAGACTAAACATAAAAATTTAAAAGTTTGGAAGCTCAACGACACATTTAACAACAAGTAAGATGACAACATAAGTGAGTTTGAGAGAAGCTGAATGATTCAATCTACAAACACAAATATTTTTAACTAAGTTCTCCAAAACTCATTCAAGTATCTGCACTGGGCTATGTAAACATAAAGCCACGGTTTCTTTTTTTCTTTTCAAAATTAAAACAATGCAAATGTACTGATACATGGTTACTGGGTTTATACAGCCTAGCTCATTCATGAAGAATAGAATTCTACCCAATGACAGCATTCGTTTCTATGACCACAATAGTATTAAACATGTAAAATAATAACGATGGTAGTTATGACTTGTAGCTATTTGCATCAAAATTGCAAATTCAATAAAAGCAGTTTAATAAAATTAATGTTGGCAGACAGCTGGCAATCGTTACAAAAAAATTATAATTTGAATAGAGATAATCACATTCAATTTAAGTCTACCACTCAATATAATCAAACTCTGGGGAAAGAGATCAAAAATTGAAAGTCTATTCATGAAACAATCTAGAGCTTCTTGTTAATGTTAACAAAATAATGAACATGATAATTATTACAGCAAAAATATATTATGTGGAAAAGCACTCTTAGCTGAACTGTAAGGGGGCTATTGAAACCAACACCTTTAGGAGAAAGGTAGGTATATATATAATGGTGATCAAAGATTTGCCTCTCAAGTGCCCATGTGTTTATCTAGAAAAGCATTCATGCAAAACAATTTCAATTAACATATAAGCTTTCATGACGATATTGAATTGTCTTGTAATATGATCAGAACTGACAATTAATGTACGTACCCATGTACGGTTTGGTGCCCGACATGGAAGTTGCTAATTTTCCATCCTCCAGAATTGTGGCTATATTAAAATCCGTCAAATGGACATGCCCTGCAGCAGCAAAACAAACAAAGCAAGTTTAATGAAAAAACGTTGTCCGGAGCAACACTGCTTTGATAAACGTTCAAGTGAATAATCTCCCTAGCATATCATGCGATAAAGTCACTCAACGTGCTAAAAGTTAGCTTCAAAGAAACGAAATTCGGACATCTCGTTAACAAGTAACAATAGCTCACTGATCATTATTTTACAAAATTAAAAGAACTCACGCGCTGGGTTAATCGTAATGCGCTTTTAGGTTCACAGAATAGTTTAATTTAGCATAAACGCGAATAACCATTACCACTATAATAAAAGCATTAAAAAGTCCTCATTCGGGACAAACCTTTCTCGTCGAGCAACAAATTGTCCGGTTTTAAATCCCTGAAAACATAAAGAACAAATTTCGTTATTTACGACCACAAGAAAAGGTTCAAATTGAAAAGCAAACAATAAACGCAATGTAAAAATTCTCAACTCGTTCCTTCATCACCTGTGTATAACTTTCTTGCTGCGCAAATACCCAAGTGCCGAACCAAGCTCGCATAAATATAATTTCACTCTCGGTTCGTCGAATTTCGTTACTTGCTGCAAATGATAGCGAATGTCACCACCGAGGAGAAGATCTACCACCATGAACATATCTTCCTCGTCTTGAAAAGCGAACCACAGATTGACAAGAAACGGGTGTTCCAGGAATTTGAGAATTTCCAATTCGCGAAGCACATTTCGTACAGCATCCTTCTTAATGCAGGCGTTCTTGTTCATGTATTTCATTGCATACATTGCTTTGGTGTCCTTTTTTTGAACAATGCAGACCTTGAAGTGAAGAATTAAGCAGAAAACGAATCAATCAAATGCTTGCACTTGGCTTCTAAACCCGGACAAAAAATGGTTTACCTTGCCGAAAGCACCTTTTCCAATGGCCCGCAGAATCTGGAAGTGGTCGAAGTCGACTGCAAAAGAAAAGAAAGAGCTGCTGGACCCTTCACTTAATTCCAATAAAAAAGAAATCGCTACTGTATAAATTACCTTCTCCATTCGCATCATACGAAGGTTTTCGATTTGATTGTATGGCGCCCATTAGAGAGCCCTGCGAGCAGCCTATGATGGGGAATCCTAATTTCGAATCCACCCGCTTCAGCCCAAATGCCGAAGGCGGGCAGCTTCATACAAAGCGAAGCAGCAAAAAATCTTTCAGTTTATAAAAGATATTGCCTACAGTTTCCTAGGTTTCTCTATAAACGTTCATTATTAGCAGAAGTTTGAGTTCACGGTCGAGGTCGCGCGCTCCATCGCTGCGAAACCATGCGTGACGTAACGTAAACACTGTTGTTCATTGGTGGATTAAATTTCAGTTTTCTAAACATTAATGAATAGTTTTTATTGCAGCAAAAAGCCTGCAACCGTTAAGATAAGGAAATATTTCCGTATCCTTTTATTTAAAACTGTAAATTATTTGTGATTTCGTGCAATAAAAAGAACCAATCGATTCCTCCAATTTCTTGAATACCCAATAGTTACTGGTCAGCGATTTCTTAAAAAAGAAGGTGCTTTTTGTATAGCACCTCACGAAATGTCGCAAAATGGCGACTATGCGTCCACACGTGCAGACTGAAACATGCCATTAGGGACAGCGCGTCACCCAAGCCGAAAAAGCACTGGGAGCGAATTAATAACAAGATCGAAGTGCATTGTGGACTTAGGTCATCGTGCCAGCGGGAACCTGGTTTCTAATATAAAGTAGAGCCTGTCTGTTTTACGTGTAAACAAAGCACGAAGGCTTCTAACCATCGTTAGCTTTTGTCGTGCTTTTTCTTTGAGGAAAAGTGAAACTGCTTTGGAAATATCTTGGGAACAGACTAACGGATCAGTTCTTTACAATCATGGTGTGTTTCATTTTTCTATTTTGTTTCAGTAAAAGGTCATGTGCAAGATTTTGTTGTCAGTTTTCTGTTCGATTCTGTTCAGTAATACGTAATGCAGTAAATGCTTGGCCATTGCTTTTATACAATAACGGATAACAGTACATTTGATACGGCTATTGTGATCTCAACAGCAAAAACTACAAGCTATTGGTATTGCCATAGATAGATGGTATTATTTAAATTAACAACAAAGCTATATGCCTTTATTGGTTCCTCAATTTTGCCTCACTATGTACCTTTCTTCTCGGCCATGCAAGGTGACATTACCCTGCTATATGGTACATGCAATGTTTTAAACCTATCTACTAAACCTACATGTACATGCCATACATGGATTGAATGCTTTTTCCTATTTTAGATTATGGCTGAAAGATGGGTGTAGCCTTAAAGGGGTTCACATGAAAATCTTCCTGCAATCACATTTTCTTATAACTTTTGCTGCCGTTAGATAATGGTAAACTCGTGCGAAAAGACTAAAAAATTGGGGATCAGCACACATCAACAGTTAGCCCAAACCCTGGAGGGGAGGGGGGGGGGGGCAATCCCATACAATACCTATACGGGTATGTGCTGCACATTAGTGCCAAGATTTTTGAGCCCTGATTTAGAACAGGGTATCCATTTAAGAGGGTTTTCTGGCATGGGGTGTAATATTTTGAATGCACAAAAGCTCAAATATGTAAGCAGCCATTTGAAAATACTCAAGGAGAGATTCCTGAATTATAAATACGGCTCAATGCATTATCGAGCAAGGTGTTGACCCTGTGTTGTGCATCGTTAGCTAACAAACTTTCAGTAAAATGGGGTATAAAAAATGTACCTTTTTCTTACAACGGGGTAATTTGAGGGTAAATTCGTTATAAAATGGGTCTTACTTTGGAGTCCCTGGTGACACATACCCACCCAGAAAATACATTTGTGCCCCCTAACAAACAACCTTACTCTACCTAATTGAGCAGTGCTATTCTATTTGTTCATTTTTTAAGTTTTACAGATATCCACAAATTTCAGTGATAAGCCATGCCATATCTAGTATGTGTCGGGGGAGGGGGAGGGTGCAAATTCTACTTACATTGTAAAATGTCTCTTCAATATTCAATATTCAAGTTTTAAAAATATGCAAATTAGTTAGGTGATGGCATCATACACTCAACCAAATTTATCAAATGTATGAAGGCCAGATATCTCAACCAATATGTATCAGAAGTGTTTGAATTTTTGCACAGAGACTCTCATAGGCGTGTTGTATAAAATGAGACTTCATGACAGTGGTAGAAAGTAAAATGACCAAAAAAATGTATAAAATACAGAAGAATGTGTGCATTTGATTGAGTGCAAGTATCCAAAAAACAACACCATTATCTTTCCAATAAACAGTAGTTGAATGTATAAATATTGTACCTTAGTGTTCGTGGAAACTTTTGAAGTAGCGTGAGAGATTTCAGAGTGAAGTGGTTATCATTAGAAATAATTATGGTATTTTCAGTAAAGTTAATAATAATAATAAAGTTCATGAACGGGCGCAGTTCAACATCTACGAGGACCCAATGATTACCACCCATTCGAGGACCTCCAATAAAGGTCACACCATTCCTCTGGCCCACATTCAGAGCCAGAACCATTCGTTTTAATGTTCCGAAGTTAAATAACTTCGCCTTCCTCATCATCTCATTGTCGATGTTAACAACAACGTTTGAGCACAATAGCATGGTTTCACTTTGATGCAGTTAAGTTGGCTCAAAATCCATGTGACATGATCGGTAGAGAGCCAACTTTCTGTTCCAGATGCAGCAAGACGAGCAAGTTCGTCTGGAGTAAGTCCTATAGATTGGTATCACATAGGTAAGCTTCATATGTATGACTCGGAACTTCTTTGTATATAACAAAAGAGAGAAAGAAGGGGAGTGGGCACACATCGTGCCCCTATCCTGTATAATCAGGGTTGGCTCCTGTGGGAGGGGGGGGGGGGGAAGATCTTGCGAATTGTGCAAATTGTCTAACAAAAAGAAGACATGGAGCAAACATTTCTTCGTCTCATCAATTAAACTCTATAAGGGATGTGTCTTATTTGAATTTGAGGTCTCAAATATTGCATTTGTAGTGCGAAGACTAGAAAATATCTAGATTTTTTTTAATTGAAGGTTTGGGGGTAGGGGACCCATGTACTTTTTAAAATAATTTTTTGTCTACATCTACTAATCTTGGCCCTATGCTGAACAAGCCCTCAAAACACCATCACAGTGGACAACTGTGCTAACAAATTTAATGAAGCGAATTTATATTATGTCCTTTTGTTTATCTCGTTATACCGGTACTTTACCGGGTTTTCTGTCCTTAGATTGAACGCACTATGATACAATTAATCCCACGCAAATTAACCTTTGTAAGATACTATGGAGACTTACCATAACTCGGTAGGACATCATCAGCTGGATTCTCCCAGATCATAGCTTTGAACTTATCGATCGATTCCGAGGATAGATCGCGCCGAGTTTTGGGCTGGCGAAAAGCTTTCGCAAACCACTGAACCTCCTCTTTGTAAGCACTTGGCTTTTGTTGTCGACGAACTTCCTTTGAATGACTCATTTTACGGTCGAATAAACGAGCAATACAATATTTTCCAAAGCAACTTAAGTGATTAATTTTATTCAGGATTTACCTTTCCCGCCAAACATAAAAATAGACAGGCGTTACTTTATATTACAAACCAGTTTCCCGCTGGGACGATGACCTAGGTCCACAATGCACTCGATCTTGTTATTAATTCGCTCCCAGTTCTTTTTCGGCTTGGGTGACGCGCTGTCCCTAATGGCATGTCAGACTGAACGCTTTAGCTTTTGAAGTTTTTATTTGTAAATTTTTGCTCTTTTCCGTTGTCAGAGTTTTGGTTGTAAGGAACATGGTAAAGTCAAAGAAAGCTGCTCAAAAGTTGGCTAGAAAGTCAGCCCGGGCTGGACCTAAAGAAGTGAAAAACAATCCTTTTGAAATTCATACAAACAAGCGTAAACACGATATCCTTGGAAGAAAGCTCAAACATGATAAGGGATTACCTGGAATATCACGATCAAAAGCAATAAAGAAGGTAGGTATTAGTTACAATCATAATTCCAAAGACGAGAAATACGTATTAAGGTGTTGTGACAAACGTTTTAAAAATTCGCTGTGTCTAAAGGCCTGGCCAAACGGAGACGCAAGTAGTCGAAAGTTAAAAACTTGCATCTACTTGAGTCTCCGTTTGGGGCTCTTACTTGGTGTAGAAGACACAGTTCACCCATAACAATAGAGAACAAAAGGACAAAAGAACGAGGTTTTTCACCATTTGGCCATCCAATGCAAGTCTTGCTGTTTACTTCAAGTACTGAGTTACTGTTGAATTACAGCATGTGCAGTAGCATTTGAATGGCTTTTTTGACAACTTGCGTGCACTTGCGAGTCCGTTTGGCCACCCAATGCAAGATTGTACGCAAGTTCAACTTGTGACTACTTGCGTCCACTTGCGTTACCGTTTGGCCAGGGCTTAATGTCTGGCAGCCGGACAGGTTTTTCAGAATACTCCGTGTTTGGCAGTAGAAAATATCCATAGTAAATATATAGAGTACTGCCCTAACCAACAAATAAAAGCTAACCGGTAGTAGATCAGAGGTAGGGATCAAGGTTCCACCATACCCTCCCAACTTGATCAAGAAAAGACCATCTGGTATCAGAAAAGGCCCATCTTCAATTTACACTCTCTCATTTTGATTACATCATATCTTCAGCCATTCTGTGAAATATCAAGAGTAGCTAAAAGTCTATATCAAATTAACTACCTCTTTTACAGGAATGTGAATGAATGAATGAATGAATGAATGAATGAATGAATGAATGAATGAATGAATGAATGAATGAATGAATGAATGAATGAATGAATGAATACCCTTTATTTAAACATGATCAGAATAAAAGCAGTAAATTGCTTGAGGGGTCGTGTATACCAAAATATATAATCATTCTTATCTAACTAAAGATTAAAAAGCTAAAAATTGTACATTAACCACTAAAAGCAGTAAATTGCTTGAGGGGTCGTGTATACCAAAATATATAATCATTCTTATCTAACTAAAGATTAAAAAGCTAAAAATTGTACATTAACCACTAAAAATAAGGATTAAAATTTAAGATTTTCCAGTTACATAAAAATTCACAGATTTAAATTTTTGAATTTAAAAATTAGATAATCTCTTGCGTACTGACTGAATCGATATACTGTTAAAATTAAGCTCCTTAAATACCAGATCACTTTTCACTGAAAAACTGTTTAAAATTGCAAGAGTTATTAAAATGATCTGAAAACAAGTTTCATAGTATGGCACCTCTCATGTGTTAATGCAGCAATTAAAATTTGTAGTTCTGTACTCATGCCAATTAAGGTCTCAATCAGCATATTGAAGATAGGTTTAGACTATTTTTTGCAGCAAACTAAATAAATCTTTGCTCCTAAATCATGAGCTTACCTCTTTGTAATTGTACTGTAGTCAAGAATTAGCAACCACTTGATAAGCAGCTCCCTCCTATAATATTGACTAAATCTGCAAAAGGTCTCACTCTCGAACACCTTTGCTTTTATAAACTGGGTTGTCACTCCTGGAAAATTGAGCTACATGTACATGTATGATAACTTACCCTTATTGTGAAGGGAACATCAATGATACGTTTTTTCTCATTTTATTTCTTTATTTTTAGAGACAAAAAACACTTTTGGTAGAGTACAAGCAGAAAAATAAGGTGGGTAAATTTATTCTTTGTTCATTTTTCATTTGTGTTTGTTATGTTTAAATACTGTAGAATGGTTGAAATAAACCTGATGTGATTTTTTTAGATTTTCAGGTGTACAATAACAGATTCTTTGAGGGCAACTAGCCTTGAAGGAGCATGATTCCCAAGAGAAATTAAGCATACTTACTTAGCTCGATAAAAGAGTTTAACTTAATAATTTATGGAAATCATGTTCCTTCAAGGCAAGTCATCATCAAAGTATCTTATTTCTGGATAGAGAAAGGTAACATGGCTTTCTTTTCATTTTCATGACAGGCTAATATGTTCATTGATCGCCGCTTTGGTGAATATGACGAGAAGCTGACACTCGAAGAAAAGATGATGAAAAGATTTACCATGGAGAAAAAGGTTTGAGTGATTTTTTTTTCTTGGTCAGTGGTGGATCCAGACCTTCAGCTAGGAGGAGGGGTACTTTTAAAGGCTTGACTATGAATACTGAATTCTGTGAAGATAATTCAGGCAGTTCAAAGAAAATACACAATTTCTGAAAAAAAATAAGGTGGTGGTGCCTCCCCTGGATCTGTCACTGTTGGTGTATAAATGGGAACTGACAAATTAAGAATGAGGATAACCCTGTAATGGACTAACATTCCATTCAAAGAAGTTGCATGAAGAAATATTGATAGTCGCTTCCTACCAGGGAAACCAGAGATAAGTGCCAGTCATAGGGACCATTGGACTTTAACATGGACTTCAATTTTTATACCATGGTATCTTGCTGGGTAGGGAAAGGCAAGTCAAGGCCATTGAAGTATTGACTGCAAGTGGATGTGGTGTCTCAAGACCACAACATTTTGATGCTGATATCCAGACCCAAAATACAAGACCATGAGCTAAATATAAAACCACTGTCTTCACCTCTCGTGATGTCTGTGCTACTGACAATACTCACTCCATCATGACTGTTCAGTAACAACTTCTGGCAATTAAGACTTCCAGCAGCTTCATATGTATTAATTCAGATAATTCTATGTTATTGATCATCAGCATCATCATGAACGTCATGGAAAGTACAGACTGGAGGATGAAGAACTGACTCACCTCGGGCAATCACTCGGTGAGATTGACAGGTTTGAAGATGTCCAGCTGAGTGATGATGATGATGACGTGGATAAGGAAGATGCTGGTGAGTGTTACAACAATACATTCATTATGTGAGACAATCTTGGTAACTTCTTTCCTCTTCTTGGTACATAGAAACAGTTCATAAACTTTCCAAGGGACTCGAGTTACAGTCAAATTCCCAGCACATCTCACTTATTATTTGAATGAATGAGAATCGTAATTGGGAACCCCATTAGATTAATGAATGCTATTCTCAAATAATACATGGAACATATAATTTAAGGGACAGTGTCACAACTTATTTTTCGAAAAACCCTCTTTCCTAATTTCCAAATTGTATTGCCAAATGCCACCACAACAAAACAAGTATTTTGGGGAAGAGCTATAGGATTACAAGGGCGGAAGTGGATTATGGTTCATAAAATTTGATTTTGTGACAGGATGTCAAGAAATCAAATGTTTCATTCCGGTGAAATTTTGAATCTTTTGTCATATATTTTTCATTTTAGTTGGTATTTCTTTGCTTTTGTCACAATTGATGTTTTTTCTTTTAATTTCAAGATAATAAAGCGTGTTCATAGGCAGCTCCCGCCATGAAAACATGATATATATCAGTTGGCACACTGTCCCTTTAATTCAATTTATAATTTTTGCCATCTGCTTTACTAACTTATTGAAAACCCTGAGCTGACCACTACAAAGGATCTTCATAATATTTTGAAGTATTCATAGGTATTAAAATTATTTCCAAAATTTTAAAATTTCAAAACTACTTCTGGTGTATCCTAGTATCAAGTCTGCAGATCTCCAGAATGTATTCATCAGTGTGGGTAACATGCACTGTAACTTATTTTTCAGCTGAAGATGTAAAAGAGTTGCACTTTGGTGGCTTCCTCACAAAGAAACTGCAAGATGACAAGCAGGTGAATAATGTTAATTTGTTTTAAACGTTAATTAGAAATAACTACATTTTAAACCATGAACCGATTTTATATCATAATCAATCTTTTGACACCTCTATAATAGTTTAAGCATTTGTTTCTAGTAAAAATAGTCATTTGTTCATTAATTTGTTAATTATAATTTAGATTGCAGAAAAACACAAGAGTAAGAAAGAGATCATGGAAGAAGTAGTTGCCAAAGCCAAAATCAAGAAGGTGACCAGCATAACTCTTTCCTTGCAATAATTTATTAATAATACATTCTCAAGCGGACAAATGATGATCAACTAGAGAACTATAACACAAATGTAATATCAATGTGTAGTTCCAGAAAATGTCCATACCCCTAGACTGCAAGCAGTCTCTCTTTTGCTTTACAATCTGTGGGGGCAAACACAAACAAACAATGTATTGAGTGGCAAAGGCATGAGCACTGGGTAGTGTGGGCGCTGAAGGAAACCAAAAAGAGAGACTGCAGTGGTTTCATATAGCATTTCTGATGCTCTTTTGACACCTTTGAGGCCTTTGACACCTTCGCTGACCGCAGTCCCAGAGAAATTTGCGCCAAATGATGTCATTTGATTTGTTTTCCAGCAGGGGAAACAAGTCGAGCACTTGCGCTTCATGCTCACTTTCACAATTCGCGTTCTGTGAGCTCAACTTGTAGGCAAGTCTAACAGGAACTTGAACAACCTGTCCCTTGTAAGGTACAGTATGCTTGTAAACTACTGCAATTTGTTCTTTTCTTGTGTTTATTTCCAGCATGAACGGCAAATGGCAAAAGAGGAGACAGTCACATTAACAGACAAGCTGGATAAGGACTGGAAGAATGTTCAAAATCTAGTCTCACAAAAGGTAAATTCAAAAGATTTTAATTTGTTTCTTTTATTAGTACCAACTAAAGGTGCTTCATATTTCTGTTGGTGCATGAGAACTTTTAATGAATTCTTATGTATTTATTTTAATTCTGTTTTTAAGTGTTTGCAGTTTGAACAAACCTGATTTAAATTCATATTTCAGGGGCCACACAGTGAAGAGGCATCAACATCCAAGGCAGATGATTATGACATTGCTGTCAGACAACTGGCATTTGAAATTAAAGGCAAAGTAAGTAATTACAGAATAATTGTGGACTTAGCAAATAATTCAGAAATAGCCTTGCATTTTATTTTTAAATATTACTCTAATCTATAATTTACATGGGATTAAATGTGCTTGCCTGGCATCTTGTCTTTTCCAGCAGGCCACTGATAGATTGAAATCAGAGCAAGAGATTGCCAAAGAAGAGCAGGAACGACTAAACAAAATGGAGGTAAGCTCCTGTATTTTAAATTCACTCACTGATTGAAGTTGTCAACACAAACAATATCAAATTTCCCACACACATCAAATGCTGCTACAAAAACTTTCACACAGATCATGGGAATTGAGAAGTTTTAACCAAAGCAGGCCAATCATTTCCGTCAATAGCAAAGTATTGAATTCATTAGTCAAGACTTTCTCAAAGTCTGTTTTATGTGTCACTAGCAAAAGTCAGGTTCGTTGCTCACTTCTCCTGACTCATAAGAGTTAAATTTTCTAAAAATTTATTAAATTGAAAATTGGCCATTTCGGCCGAGTTGCCCTTTGCCTCATTTTCAAAACGAGTCCACATGCGAACCTATTCAAATGAAAATGAATTTGATTTGGATGAAAATGGTTGTGCAGGTGAAACTCATTTCCATATGAATGGTTTCGCACGAAGACTCGTTTTGACACAGAGGCAAAAGGTAACTCAGAAATGGCCTATTTGATTTCATTCTTTGCTTCAATATCCCATTCTTGAAAAGAATATTTTGATGTTTATATATTCAAAATGCAATTCAATTCAAAACTTGAGTCAGTGTTGATTTCATTAACATCTTGCCTCATGCCACAGGGCTGTGTTTTATGCTTTTTTTTTAATTTCTTATTTGTTTAGCTTGAGCGCCAAAGAAGAATGAAAGGTTTACCTCTTGTTGACGAGAAACCTAAACATGTATCAGCTGATGATCTTGGTGACAGGTAAATAACTGAAAATTGTAATCAGTTAGTACATCAAGAGTACAGTTTGATGTTTAAAAAGAAAAATGTTTTGCCCAATATATTACCGGTAGTCAGTGTACCCAAATACTGTATATCAAATTTTAAAATGTTTGAGGAATTGCGTGCACTAAAATTGGTCATGTTGAGTTTACAATAGCCCCAAAAAGCATGCATGAGCTTTCATGATGCATGTGCTTTATCAAGTTATAATGCACACTGCTTACGTCATGAGCTTTGGTGCACACAATTTCTTAGCATGGTGTTAAACACACAAAAAAACTTGCTACTTGTGCACTGTTGAGTTTCATAAGTACATGTAAACTTTTAAGAACACTTGAAAAGTGACTTGAAAAGTGTCAGAAGCAAAAGGCTCTTCCTCATGCTTCTCAATGCACTTCTCAAGTGTTCTTAAAAATTCCTACATTTGTATATAACTCGACAATGCACTTGGGTGTTTCTTTTTATTTCTTTATTTAAAATTTCACACTCTTTGTTTTTGTGTTCATGTGATGAACAGCTTTACACCAGCTGAAGATGACAGAGTTTTGTTAAGTTATCAAGATGGATCAATGATGAACATGGAGGGTAAGGCGTAAAACTGCTAGGTAGTCAGTCATGTTGACAATCACCGCTGACAGTGTTGCCAAAAGTAATGCCCGTACACATAAGTGGGTGATTGTGAAGAACAGTTCCCCTCAACTAACTGTCGGTCGCCTGTTGGCCGACTGTTAGCCATTTGTCGGCCAACAGTTGGCCGACAGGTTTTGGCTAATGTGCAGGCCGTCTGTCGACCGACAGTTGGCCAACAGATGGCTGACAGTTGTCTTGCACTGAGAATGTTAATTGTACTTCACTGGGCAATCTTATGAAAACATTAGGAGTAAAGCATCACATGTGAAGTTGAAATGAAGGCACTCATTGAGTAATAATCAAAACAATTGGTCTAACCATTTCTCAAGGAAATAATTAATACGATACAATCAGAAACCCATAAGGGTTAAAACGTGTAACTCCCTATGATTCGCATTGTACAAAGCGTTTGAACATTCGTTTTCATTAAGTACCATATTTGGAAAATCACGAGAAAAAATTCAACCAATCAAAATTGCAATATCTGGATTAAATTCACAGTGCGCGCTAGCTCGCGTTAAATGGTGTTATCTTGTTTTTGGGTTGGATAAAGTTAAATTTGGTTAAATTCTTCTGTTTCGTAGTCATTCAGTAGTCTGGAGAACTTCACTTGATACTGTACTGTGAACACGCGTTACACGTTTCAACTCCTGATGAGTTGCTGATACAATTAAATGGTGCACCTGTTTGTGACATGTCTTACAGATGAAGAAGATGATGATCAGTTGAGTAATGCTGATAACAGTGATGAAGAATTTGACCACGATGAGGATGAAGAAATGGTGCAGGATCAAGAAGAGGAAGGTCACACTTCTGCTTCTGACAATGATGACGATGATGACGAAAATGATGAAAAAGAAGAAAGTTCTGAGGATGATGATGGTTCTGACCTGGAATCAGATGGTAAGAAAATAAGTCATCAGTGGATTTTTATCAAGTAAAAGCTTTATATAAAAATGAATTCTCAGTTGTTAAGAATATTGCTTAATCCAGGGCCCAAAGGCAAGCAGTTATGGCTATCCATTGTCATGTTTAAAGTTTCCCACTGTTTGTTGCAAGGCTAGTCACCTGCTGACAAAATACCTCATTCACACATGACACTGGTCAGAGCTTATAAACACGTTTAAATGCTGTTTAGTTAAACATGGTTTACAGTGCGATGCGCTTTACCGTGGCCACCCAACAACCTTTTTTACAAGTTAGCCAATAAGGTTGCACCATTATGATTGACGGCCATGCCTCCTTGCAAAGTTTCTAAAATATCATTTACGGACAAACAGGAAACATTAACAGTCCAAACAGCTCAAGCGTTCCTATCAAGGGTGAATAGATGAATTCATTAATGGCAATTTGATTTCATTCTTTGCTTCAATATTCCATTCTCAAAGTAGATATTTAAATGTTATATGGCAGCTCGATTCAAAGCAAAAATGTTGATTTTGTAATGCTTGGCTTTGCGCAACAAAATATCCCTAATTTACATAAAAATAAGAAACTGAGTGAACAACATTTTTCCCATGCAAGGAGGCATGGCCTTCAATCACAATTGTGCGACCTCATTGGCTAACTTGTGAAAAAGTTTGTTGGGTGGCTATGGTAGGGTGCGTTGCACTGTAAAATTCTTTTCTTCATAGAAGTTGCAAACTGATGTTTGTCAACTTCAAATTTATCACAATGAAATCACAAGTTTGTGCTTACTGGAACCCTATGGGAAAATTAGTCTTTCAGTTCTCAGTTGCTGATTTTCATTTTGCTAAAGCTGGTTTAACTAAACATGTTTTGTTGGTGTGAATGGGTGTAAGACAAGTATACAACATCCCTGGAGGAGTGAAATTTGAGTGCTGCTTGTCCAAAGGGCATGGGGGAGGCACGGTGGCCTAATGGTTTGTGTGCTGGACTATGGCCGCAAAACTGCGTTGTGTTCTTGGGCAAGACACTTTACTCTCATTGATAGTGCCTCTCTCCACCCAGGTGTATAAATGGGTACTGGCGCATTTACTGCTGGAGGTAACCCTGGAATGGACTAGCATCCCATCCAGGGGGGAGAAGAAAAACTCCTAGTTGCTTCATGCTATGGAAACCGGGATATGGGCTGAGACTTGGTCCCTAATCGACAAGCGTAGAGAGATCAAGGAAAAGAAAGGGGCTACAAGATCACAGAGACTAAGAGAGAAACTTTCAATAGAGTACATATTGACTAATAGAGAGGTTAGAAAGAATTTACGAAAGGACAAGAGAAGGCACTATGAGAACTTAGCCTCCCAAGCTGAAGAAGCTTCAAGTAGAGGGGAACAAAGTGAGTTGTATAGGATAACAAGGGAGCTCTCTGGAAAATTCCAGGGAGAATGTGATGCTGTGAAAGACAAGGATGGGAAGTGAATCACAATCGAGGATAAACAGCTACAAAGATGGGCAGAGCACTTTAGAGAGGTCCTTAACAGACCAGATCCAGCAGAGCGGGCTTGTATAGCACAGCCCTTAGGAGACAAGTTGAACATCGACTGCTCTCCACCAACAAAGAATGAGATTTTAAAAGCAATTAAGAGTCTGAAGAACAATAAGGCACCTGGAATAGACAACATCACAGCAGAAGTACTGAAAACTGACATCCGCTTTGCAACAGATTGGTTATATGACTTATTCCATAAAATCTGGAATGCCGAGACCATACCTGAAGACTGGTGCAGGGGACTGATCGTTAAACTCCCCAAGAAGGGGGATAGGACACAATGCACGAACTGGCGAGGAGTAACACTCCTCTCGGTACCAAGCAAGATCTTCTGTAAGATCATTCATATGAGACTCAGTGATGCCATCGACACCATCTTAAGAAAAGAGCAGGCAGGCTTTAGACTGGGAGTGGGGTGCATAGACCACATTTTCACGCTCCGGAATATCTTTGAGCAGTGTATCGAGTGGAACACCAAGGTACACGTGAATTTCATAGATCTGGAAAAGGCCTTTGACAGCATCCATAGAGACACCTTATGGAAGATCCTGCTAGCCTATGGGTGCCCAGAGAAGATTGTCAGCATCATCAAACTTTTCTACAACAACTTCACTTGCAGTGTTATCCATAAGAAGAAGGTAACAGACTGGTTCAGTGTCAGGAGCGGGGTGCGCCAAGGTTGCGTCCTGTCTCCTATGTTATTTTTAGTAGCCATTGACTGGATAATGCATAAGACAATAGGCAACAAAAGACGTGGCATCAGATGGACACTGACGTCTTTACTGGAAGATCTAGACTTCGCTGACGATCTGGCACTTGTGTCTTCTACTAGAGATCAATTACAGCGAAAAACATCAGACCTCTCGGTAACTGCCAAACAACTGGGCCTGAACATCAGCAGGAAGAAGACCAAGACAATGCAGCTTACAGATACACCATTACCAGTGGAATTGGAGAATGAAGATTTGGAGGAAGTAGAGGAATTTACCTACCTGGGGAGTGTCATGAGCAAAAGCAATGCCACGGTCAAAGACATCACCAACCGTCTCCAGAAGGCCAAATCATCATTTGTCCAACTGAATAAAGTATGGAGGTCGCCAAAGATCAGTGAAAAAACCAAGATCAAGATCTATAACAGCAGTGTCTTGTCAGTACTACTGTATGGTGCAGAATGCTGGAGGGTTACCCAAAGAGACAGCCAGAGACTGTCAGGTTTCCACACTTCATGCCTGAGAAAGATATGCAGGATATATATACTGGCCCCAGAAGATCACAAACAAGGAACTCTATCAAAGGACAGGACAGCGGGACATCACCACGGTAGTAAAGCAAAGAAGATGGAGATGGCTTGGGCATGTTATCAGGAAAGATCGAGATAGCATAACACGAACAGCATTAAGGTGGACACCGGATAGTGGAAGAAGGAAGAGAGGACGTCCACGAGAGACTTGGAGGAGGACGATCGAGGCAGAAATGAAAACAGCTGGGAAGACGTGGAAAGAACTTGAGAAGGCAGCCATGGAAAGGGAGCAATGGAAATCTCTGGTCGCAGCCTTATGTGCCTCTTAGGCGCGATGAGGATTATTATTATTATTATGGAAACCGGGATAAGCACAGGACTGATGGACAACTAGGCTTGTATGCAGACTTAACCTTTCCTTACCTTGTCCAAAGGGCATGCTGCAATTCCAGATTTTTCTTCAAGCCTGATTATGTTAGTTACCAGTAGTCCAAGGATTTTTTATTTTGCTATTTTCTGTTTCAGAGAGCAATGCTGAAATGGAAGATAATGCTGACTCAAGTCTACCAATCAAACAGCAACGGCAACAAAAAATGCTGGTAATTACCACTTGTTACACTCAGGAATAGGGACATTGTTCTCTTAGAGGACGTCAATATACTCTACTCAGATGTGTACATGCATACACTGGACATATACAGGCATTAAATCCACACACATATGTATATGCTGCTTGCCAAATCCATCTACACATTCCACACCAGAAAGACAAGGCTTATGCAATATCTATTTTCTTTTCACAGCTTTTAGTTGACTGGATTAATGTTGTTACAGTGTACATCATCCTTACAGGAAGATAAAAATATATATATTATATAGTTTCAAAGAGTCCCCACTTTGGAAAGTCTTGTTTAAAAAAATGTGTTTTCAGACGTAACGTGTTCAATGTTTACGTTAGACTAAAGAACTTCCTCTATCGATGATGTTTTTTTTAATTCTCAAGAATTTGTTTTTTTTAAGCAGAAAGACAAAGCTGAGGCTGACCAGTCAAAGAAAGACCTGCCATTTACATTTAAAGGTAAACTATATCCTAAACTTTTTTACATGATGGCACCCCTACTTTTAGTCAAACCATTGTATGTTAATGACCACTTTCATAACAGACACATAGGTGATCTCAGGCTCTACTGAATTCAGTATTTGCCAGCAGCTAAAATAATTTTTGTTCTTTTTGCTGATCCTTTTTAAATTTGTTTTTATTTTAGCACCAAAATCTTTTCCAGAGTTTAAAGAGCTTATAAAGGGCTGGTGAGCAACAGCATTAATGTTATTTTACCTATAAAGATATCTTATTTCAGTGTGAAATACCTAAAAATAGGTCTTATCTTGAGAATCCTGTTACTATGCTGGTTAAACTAATGTGTTTTTTTTTATCTTAAGGTCGTATAAAGAACAGTTGACAATCATTGATAGAATCAAGGCATGTCATAATCCAAAGATCACTCCTGAAAATAAACCAAAAATGGAGGTAAGAATGAGGCAGAAGTGGGACTAAAGACAGTAGTCACAGAGCACAAAAAAGTAACTAGCAGTTTGCATGATTTTACTTTTACTGGGCCCTCTGATTTGATTAATAACCTCGTGCAATTTGCTTTCATTGGTTTTGCATTACTACCCTTTGTGACAGTTAAGATTGGTCCAGACAACTCACACCACTTTCTCATTCAATCAGAAGTAAAACCAAAATCAATAGTGACTTACCTGTGCTAGTACAGTACATTGTTTGTGTCCTTTGCGATTGGGTAGAGTGATTACTTTGGTTTTGATTGTTTGATGCTCGATTGACAACCGCTCTAGCCAATCTAGTCTGTTCCAGGCGTTCGGTTAGTGGGGAGCAGTGCGAAAAACGGCGAGCGAAAAATCAGGGGAGGGATGTGGGGAGAAAGCGAGAAAGCGAAGGAACGCCTGTGAGAATTTTAAACAAAAGTTTTTTGCAGCTTGTGGTGAAAATGTTGATTGCTTGCGTTTCTGAGTTAAGATTACAGAGCTCAACCCAATCATCGTATTTTCTGAATACCGTTATGAAGGGAGAAATTCGATTTAGATCACTCGCCTTTTATGGCCAGTCAGTGCCATGCACAGCAGGCAGGAGGTGGCTTGTTTCTTCATCCAATTCATCTCGTTATTGCTGTGCTACAGAAATCTTAGAGTTTGTCTTATAAACGTGGGATAGGTTGTGAAACTTCCCATGACAGCAAGCTCTAAAACATGTCCTGTGTTTAAGGTGGCCCGCGGCTATTTCTGGGAACGGGAGGTGCTCTTTTCTTAATCGAATTTTGGGCATGTAAACCTCAACCGATTTTTCTGATCTTTGGCAATCGAAATAACAAATGTTCAAATTTTATAAAGATTTAAATTTTAGTTCCTTCGCTTCTCGCCTTAGTCCCCTCGCCATTTTTCCACTCGCCGTCCGTCACGCGATCCCGAATTTCGCGCTGCTCCCAACTAACCGAACGCCTGGAACAGGCCATGGCCAATCAGAATAAACTTGCTGCTGCTTTTATAACCAATCAGAGCAAACACTCTTGACCAACTCACGCAGGTTTTCCCGCGCTTTGCGCCAGTACATGTTTTTGCTTCGAGTTCTGTTTGGCTCATTGTGTTCGTTTGTTCCGATTTTCCAGACGTGCACGTGATTACTTTGGTTTTGGTTTTATGATAAGCGTTCAAAACTGCTCCAATTAGCGTAATAAACTACAGCAGAAAAAGGCAAAATAAACCATAAAGAACACAAATCAAACATCAAACTACCAGAGTCATCACTCTGGCCAATCACAAAGGTCACAGACAAGCCAGTGAACCAATCAAAACTCAGAGCAAATACACGTACCCAGCACGAAGCGCGGGAAAACGTGTACGAGCGAGTCACAATTGGTTTTGGTCTTACTTCTGATTCGTCGAGAAATTGCCGCGAGCTTTTCAAACCAATCACTAAGTGCGGCGATGCAAAACAAAAGAAAATGTTAATTACCTTCGACACTCGAGTGAAAATCGGAATTAATCTGAAAACCACTTTGTAAAATCCGTTACTTCATTTTCGTGGCAAGCACGTGGTATGTATGTCACAAAAGAGCAAAAATGTCGTAACTGAGTGTAGAAGTGACTTGCTAAAATAAACAGTGGTCCGTTTCGATGTGGTTTTCAATAACCTATTACAGTGGAACCCGATACAACGATATACCAAGGGAGCCGTAAAATTATATCGAAGAACCGTACTGTTATGTTATTGTATTAAATTCAATGTTTTGCTTAAATTGCGACTGTGTACCGATAGTATCGTTATATTGGGAAAGATTTTAAGTTCGGTCCGCTAAATTCTCATCGTTATATAAGGAATATCGTTATAATGAAGATCGTTATATAGGGGTTCTGCCCCATACATTTTCCTGTGACTTTTGCCGGGACGTAGAATATTCATCGTTATACTGGGAATATCGTTACATCGAGGATCTTTATATCGGGATTCCACTGTAAGAAATTGTTGGCCCCGACGCCCTTTGCTCCACGAGAAGCGTAATGGAATAATGAATGACTGTAAGAAATAGGTAAGGTAAAGCCTGCATTGGGGCGTAGAGACCCATCAGGCCAGAGCTTATCCCAGTTTCTGTAGCATTGCAGGTGTAAGTGACTAGGAGTATTAGGTCACCGCACCTTCAGATCTAGTGAATCTTTAAAAATAGACATACAAAAGTCAGATTAATATATCAGAACTGCACTCATAAGTTTGCCTGTAACCGTAGTTTTCTGATCTATTTTTTCCAGGCATTGTTTAGTATTTTGTTGGAGTATGTAGGTGATCTCTCGCTAATGGGTTCTGATGGACTCAAGATGATTGACAAGCTGTCGAGGTGAGCAACTCCTGTTGCCACTGTTATTTTTTTCCCCTATCGTTTTGTTTGAGTTCTGTGAGATGTATTTGGCTCGTCTGAGTCATTGCCAGGTTCATAATCAATTTTATAATCAGTAAACATTATTACCAATATTAAGAATCATGCTTACCATTTGCTGGAAAACCCGGTTGGAGTTTCCTTTGAATAGTGGTAATGGTTTCACTAAAATCAGCTGACCAACCTTAAAGGGACACTGTCACAGCCCCAAAACATGTTTGCACCCTTAGAAACCTATTAACAGTGGTCAAGTATTCTTAAAATTACTATATCAGTGTACTGGAGCTAAATATAGAGTGATATCACTGTGATACCATCGGGAGGTTTTGATCTCAACTTGAAAAAGTCAGCCTGACTTTTTCAAGTTCTGTCCTTGTGGTTTGGAAAAATCGATGAAAACTATTTACAGTCACCCTCTTCTTTAAACAATTTGCTAGATATCCTTTCTTTTACGTTCTTGTAGCATTTCCTGCATGGTTGGAAGTACTGAGTTGTAATTTTGGTGCCATTTTACTAAACAAGCCAAAAATGTCCGTGACAGTGTCCCTTTAAGAGATTGCACCTACCATTCTTAACAGTGTCAACAAAAACTGCGCCGTTTTCCTCAGAGGATTAGATTCTGGTATTGGAAGTAGAAGAAACGTGAAAATGGGTCAGAATCTAAAGTTCCGGACACTCCATTTCAACCGAAAAAACCCCCGCAGAACTGATAAAAAAGACCTTCCAGAAAGTTTCCGAACCGTTAAATTTTGATTCGAAATGTCAGATTTTAGTCTGAATGATAAGAACCCTAAGGTTTTAGGTTCAGCTCGTGAAAAGTTTGGCTTTTGAACCAACCCTTTCAATTACTGTTCTATTTAATTGCAGACACTTGTTTGATGTGGCACAGTATTCACCAGTTCACTCAGCTAAATGCATGCAACAGATTGTAAAAGATATACACAAACAGTTCATGGAGAATTGTGACAGACAAGGTGAATACCCTTGATACTTCTATGTGTTAATCAGTAGAAATTGCTACATATACCTTGCTCAAATTTGGATTCTTAAAGTACTTCTCACTCAAATCATCTTCGTGGTAAGTTGCACGTTAAGCCGTAAATTTAGAATGCTATTGTTGCCTGTCCTTAGACCAATGTTGGCCAATATTGGCCAGTGTTGGGCAATGTTTGCCAGTTTTGTGCTTGGCCACAGCACCAGTTCTTCTCGTCCATTGTTTTTTCATTCATTATTGATTTCCATCAAGTCATTTTCAAACTGTTCCCGACTTTTTTTGTCATCTGAAGTTGCTATAGTCATTATTACAACTCTCGGTATTGCTGATGGTTCCATCCAATAAGTTTACATGGCCATTTGATATTAATCTCACTTTTATGGGAAAAAACGAGCTGTACAGCAATTGTACCCGTAGCTAAAAGTATTTGTTTATCATCTTTCAGGCGGGAAAGGATTGTTCTTGGGTCTTCCTGAGGTATGATTACAGAGCTCAACCCAATCATTGTAGTTTCCTAATACCGGTATGTAGGGAGAAATTCGATTTAGATCACTCGTCTATAATAACCGGTCAATGCCATGCACAGTAGGCAGGAGGTGGCTTGTTTTTTTACCCTCTTCATCTCGTTATTGCTGTGCTACAGAAATTGTAGAGTTTGTCTTAACGTGGGATAGGTTGTGATACTTCCCATGACAGCAAGCTCTAAAACATGTCCTATGTTTAAAATAACATTCCATTTGTGGGTAATGTGCTTAAGTCCAGTGAAAGAGGATCCAGTAGAAACGGACTGCACTTTGAGAAGCTAAATCGTTCCTCGTTCATCATAATTCTTTTTTTGTTCCAGTTGCTGTATCTTCGGATCATATCCATGTTGTTTTCAACATCAGATTTTAAACACGCTGTTTGCACGCCAGCTTTGGTCCTGCTATCTCAGGTTCTGGCACAGGTAGGTTGTTATGAGTTGTGTATCTCTGTAGAAACTGATTCGTGGTTTGATGCTCTATAAACTTTACTTGCTTACAATTGACGCTATCTCTGTAATCTTAGCTTATTATTTTTTTTTTCAGAGTCCTGTGCGGTGCATGAGAGACGTATTAAGAGGTCTTTTCACCTGTGATCTGTTTCTTGAGGTTTGTTACTTTTTTTATTATCCTAAATTTGAGCAACAATGCATTGGTTTGTTGTGTTGACACAAGACTTGACCTTGGCAAGTTTTTTTCTAAGGAACACGTCGATGTTCAGCGGTGATTACTTCTTGTCGTCTTTTCGATTAAATGTCTTGTTTTAACGTCACTAAGCAAATAGTAAAAATGTCATACTTTATTTGCAGTACATATCTCTATCGAAGCGATTCGTCCCAGAAGCGGTGAACTTTTTATGCGGGATACTGTTCTTGGCTTCCAAAAAAGAGGGTCGTACTCGTGAGTATCAGAAATCTCCCCACGCTTTTCTTCTTCTCTTTCTGCCTCCTTCTTCTTGCATCTCTACTCCTCCTCCTCCTTCTCTCCCAGTAGCACGGTTACGTTCGACTACATTCATCATCAAAGGAACTAATTATTCTATTATTGCAGCTCAACTCGTGCTTCCATTTAAAGGCAGCAGCAAATGGCGAGATCTTCTCAAACTTCAGTCGGATTCAAGGTGAGTGTGGGAGCTTCAAAACAATAAAGAATGTTAGGCTTTGGTGTAAAATGTGTAATTCTGTCCATTCGAAAATTCACCTTATCCTTTCCTCGACGCGGTCTATAAAATGTGAAAATTTGTTTGTACTTTGTTTAACTGACTTGGCGATTTCAGCTCTGTGGCCGTCAAACCTTTGCCGTTAACAAAGGCCATTGGAGAAAGCACTGAGGATGAACTGACGAGGGACGAAATAAGGTAATTTGGTATGTCATTAAAAATGTAAATAGAAACTAATTTAAAATCATATGTGGTATACTTCCACGAAACACGACAGGTACTTAACAACCCAGAAGTCCGGTATCATTGAAAGCACAAGCTTTACAAGCCGTGCAACTGTTTCGCCTTGCACCAAATACAGTGTGGCTCGGGTTCGAATCCCGGACCCAGCGTCATATGTGGGTTGAGTTTGTTGTTCTTTTCCTTGCTGCGAGGGTTTTCCTCCGGGTTTCTATGGTTTTCCGCCTCCCTCCATAAAAAAAACCACTGCAAATTCCAATTCGATCTTTAACGAGTTCCTGAGAGTTCTTCCGTGTTACGTTGGTAAAACAAAATACATTTACGTTGCATCACGCTTTATGATACAGACTATAAAAAATAAACGAAGCTTTTCTGTATGTAAAGCTTCGGTAAAACGGAATATTCAGCTCTAGTTATAGAGAAAAGCCTGAAACAAAATATGTTTTTCCCATCGATTTACAGGGAAATAGTTTTGAACGAAAGGGGATGAAAGATTATGGAAATTTCCGTTTTGCCTTGCACCTGATAAAACTTAATTTACTTTGGTGGAAAACTGTCGAAGGAAAGACCGTCTCCACAGTTCTCTTTGCATTTCTTCTACAGGGTGAACTCGTTGAGCCATTGTCTATCCATTCTGCACAAATTTGTCGACTTGTACCAAGACTTTCCGGCAAGTTTTGAGATTTTTGCTCCAGTTAAAGACCACTTACAAAGGTATGCATTTGACTGGATCTTAACTTCATAATTTGCATGCAAGCGGCGAAGATCACCACAGAATTTCAACGTAACTAAATAATCAGTTCATGGACAAGCCGCAACTCTTGCAAATGATAAGGGGATACACTGAAACCATGATACAAAGAAGTACCAAAGGACTGGGAAAATGTGTTCGTTATTACGGCGTTCTCTCTCCATACATTTTAATGTTAATATCGTTCGTTGTACTGGGAACTTTGTTATAAAAGGGTTTACATGTATCGGGGTTCTACTCATCGGTCATGTGCATTTCTATAGCTTTGTGGTACAGTTTTCTGTCTCTCGCAAAGGAAGAGGAATGGAATTTGTCGAAGTTTCTTTCCGTACTACTGGTACGAAGAGTACTATCTTGCAAGGGTTTCCACCAAAATTTCCTTACTAATAAAATAAGCTGCTCTTTACTTCACACAAACAGTTATTCGCAATTTCTTCTAGTTACCCGCTGTTTGCCTGTGAGAATCGTTCCTGTAGTTGTGAATGCAAGGCCTTTTGCTTTGATCTTAGTTAACTTCGTTTTATTTTGCAGAATACCTGTGGACCTTTATCCTGTCTCTGTTAAGGTAACGAGGTTCATAAGCAATACTCTGTTTTGTTCAGTTGCGTTATGCACTTGGTTCAAACTCCAACTTGAAAGCTGGATCGTTCTTCCCTCTTGCTCGGGCATCTTGTCACTGCTGGGGTTAATCATTCTCAATTCTTTATTTCTTGTTATAGGAACTTCACAGTGGCCTTCTGTCGAGAATAAATGATTTATATAACAAGAGCTTGACGAGAAAACACCTCACGTTACAAGCACGCAAGCCAGAAGCTATCAAGACTTTCGAACCTAAGTTTGAGGAACAGTGAGTTGGAAATTTTCTGTCTTTCTAAGAAGCACTGTGAACTACTTCTAGTTTGATTCCAGTATACTCAACTGATTTATGGCAAACACTGCAATGATAATGGTTTAAAGGATAATAGTTATCATTTATTTGGGATGGCTAATAACAATAGCTCACTGTAGAAGAGCATGGGACGTTGTTCAGCGCGAGTGTTGATATAGGGATATCCCGGGATTGACTTCTACTTCTCAAACTCATTAATAATTCATCAAGTTAAAACAAAGAAAATCATAACCGTGAAAGAGGTTTGGATACCCGATCTTAATAAGCATAGATTTTTACGATTTTATTTCTACGTTTACTCCTTTGTTTTTGTTTCGATTGAGAAGATATATCAAACACTCGAGACAGTGTTTCATTGGCTATCCAAACACCTCGAATTTCGGCAAAAATACTCCGCTGCGCGTCATATTTTCAACTCTCTTCTCGGTGTTTGGATATCCCGATGAAACACTGTCTCTCGTGTTTGATATAATTATTACTTCTAACTTCATCACAATTCTTCCTCGTCGCATATCGAGTTTTACATCTCCTAACCCCCCAACCCCCCCCCCCCCCCCAAAAAAAAAATCAATAAATAAATAAAAATACAGATTCTCGATCCAGGCCATCACTGTATTTTCTAAAGTGAGCCATGATGGCAATGAAAACGTGTTTTTCGTTAATGTTTATCGTGTGAACAAACTTTAATTGGCATATTCACTTTTTGGCTTTGACCTTTGAAACATTGTTGCCTCCAGTCATTCGTGGCAGTAGTCATTTAAATGAGCCTTTTTGTGTGTGCTGTTTTAGTATGGTAGTGGATGAAAACGGAAAGATTAACTTCGAAAATGTCAATGATTGTGTTTGTTGTGTTTATTACAAAGTTATGAAGTCCGATCAAGACGAGGAGCAGGGAGCAAAGCAGTAAACGAACGACAGAAACTAAGATACAAGTACAAGAAAGAATTCAAGGTACCACTGTGTAACTGTTTGTGTTTTAGGATCGTGAATTAAGGTGCACCTTCTAGTTCCGTCAGTCAAACCTGGTCCTGTACCTTGTAGAACTGGTGCTGAGAGAAAAAAATTAAATTTCATTGAGGAAATAAGGGTTTTTCTTTGCATTTGCAAGTTACTGATACCTTTCGAACTTATTTCAACTGGCGCTTGTAGCCAAATGCGAATTTTCCCAACTAGATTACATGCAACACTATTTGGTTGTTCAGTTTATTTGTCAAAAGGCCGATCTATTTTGTTAGATGTCAAACACATAAACAACCTTCTCTGGATTAGCATTGCATTCATGGGAAGAGGGTTTCTTGTATAGTTGCTTCGCGATATGTAAACTAGGAATAAGCACTCACGAATATCGTACATGTCTTCAGTACCTAGGGAAACAGAACTTGACTCACTTGGATACAATGTTTTCATTTGCCACAACGCCCTAAATCGGAATGTTTATTTTACACTGCAAGTATGATAGTTTTGTCTTTTTCACGACTCTTTAGGGTGCTGTACGAGAAATCAGAAAAGACAACCAGTTCCTCGCGAAACAGAAGCTGAAAGAACAGTTAGAGAAGTGAGTAGAAATTTTACGTTTCGGGCTGTAGATTTTCTTCATTTTGAATTGGTGATAAGTATTTCAGCCTGTGGAGTATGCCATCTAGTAACAATTGTCATTAAATGTTCTATTTCATTCTTTTCCAGGGATGCAGATCGAATGCGTAAAGTAAAGGAAATCGAGCACATGTTATCCAATCAGCAAGCGGAAACGAACGCTTTGAACAGAAAGAAAAGAAAACTAGGAAAGTAACCGACAGAAGAAGAAGAGTCCACGTGCTGGCGTGTCACGTGTCTTGTCGACTCCTGGACCATCAGCCCCAGCGAGAATCACCGATTCACCGATTTTTCATCAGAAGCGTTTTTTGTCGATGGAGCGTAATAGACCAAGGAAACTGCATTTTCTTCGTAATGCAACGTACAAAATGAATACCGACTGTTTTTTGAGATGTTCGTAATGTTACAACCTTGCTGACCGACTGCAGGGTCAGTCAATTGTTGTCAGTCACTCCGTCATCCACTGCATCCCTGGTCGTCAATTTAATTCGAATTCGAAAGCAGATATCGGTCCCAACACGAATAAAATAATGTTTGGATGCCGCGTCTACTCACATAATAATTGCAAATATGGGTAACACTGGGGATGGCTGGGCAATATGCATATCATACGAACGTGGCTTGCAAAAACAGGTACTGATGCTGTTGCCCTTTCCCGTCATACCCAAAACAAAATGAAAGACACAATGCACAATACGATGTTCAGGTGTTTTGAGAGTAAATAAGACCACAATCTGTTACTTTTGATCAAACAACTTGTACAACAAAACTGAAGGGTCTAAAGGTTTCCTCTATTTACAATTTTGGTGTGAATGGGGGAGGGGAGGGTGTTGGTCTACATTTAGTGTGTGTCCAGATGTGGGTTAACATAAACTTTGATTTGCTTCTAGCCAAAAACAGCGTCGAGTAAATTTAGTTTTATTGACCCCAGTCAAACAGCTACGTTGACTCCCGCTTAAGTTAAAGATGATTTTATAGTGTCAAATTTCGAAACGGTTAAAGCAAATTAGCAACAAACGAAACAGAGGATAAAACGGAAGTGGAGTGTGTAAATATCGATAACTGTCAATCATATCGTCAAAAGCAGCAAATTTAAGCGTTCTTTGGAAGCAAAAGGAGAATTCACTCGATCTTCGGCCTTAACCCAATCACCCCCCCCCCCCCCCCCCCCCCCCATATGGTCATCACTAAAAATAACGGTGAAGTTTCGCAAACTGAAAGCACGGGTTTGCACTGACAAGGGTGGCCATGGGAACTTCAATCCCACCTTCCACCCCTGAGCTATCAAGCGAGGTGACCCAGATATTTTCCTTTCGATTTATTTTCGAAATAAAGTAATATTCTAAAAAAAGCAATGAGTAAGTCACGGAACCTGCGTTGGTCCAGAATTCATGCATCAAACAATATACAGCACGTAGACGCTTTTAAGTATTATTCTTTCCCTCCAAATTGTAATTGCCATGATGGCATAGAAATGTCTGCGACGGGGTCTACGAGAAAATCGAAGAAAATACTCTCAGAAGGCAAGAAGACAACTCGCCCAGAGCGGGCGTCTTCGCAGGTTGGTTCGAAAGATGTTTTTCTGCTTGCCCTAGATGTAACATTCTACATCGTGGGATTTTAATAGCACCCACTTTGACGATGAGTGATTTCAAATTTCATCAATGTAGAGTTGTTTAGCCCAAGCGTGACATGCGAAGACTCACTCTCGTTGCGGTGTTGTGTTACAATATTTCATGGTAAACAGGCGCCTTCCTTTGGGTTTCTTGCACTGTCAAGATTTTAACTTCCAATTTTGTAGACAACTTTAATAGTTTTTGCAATCGAAGCACCCTCCCTTTACCCCCTTCATTTTTTGAGTGACTCACGCTCACTTATCATATGACTAACTCCTTCCAAACTCTTTGGAAGGAGATTCTACCTCGTCCTCTTTTCGTCCATTTATATTTCCGAGTAAAGTTCACCGTATGCACATCCCCAGTTTTTCTTGAGAAAAGGGAGATATACCAAGGCTTACTTTAGTTTAGAAACCGAAACTTTCAAAATACATGTTGGATTTTGCTTGACCCTTGTTCATCTCCACGTAAAGGTTCTCTGTGCTCAAAACTATTTGTTTTTACAAAAATAACGATAGCTATTATTTTTTATTTATTTTTTTTTTTTCATAAACTCACGTGAGAGACCTAAATCACGCCTCTCGTACAGCCACGCGTTGCGTTACGAATTCTGGCGGCCAATCAAAAGAACGCGACGTGTGATCGAATTGACCTTGAATGAGTCACATGATAAGTCATGTGCCTGACTTGTGTATTTCTTGCGTCACCCAAAACACCACGATAACACCGGTAGTTCAGTGGTTCTCGGGATCGACTGCCCTTTGTGGAACGAAACTACGATTTTTCGTAAATTCAGTAGTAACAGACTTTCACAAGGGATAAAACATTGCCACAGAATGACGATAACACCGAAAAAGAACTCTGAGGTATGTTACTCTGTGAGATCGTTTGTGGTTTCATTTTCCCGCCTTTGTTGTGGCAGACGCGAAGCTGTAAAGTATCTTTTCCTTTCGCTTTACATTTACGAAATATCCTCGAAGAAAATGATATTTGTTAGCCGCTTATTGGCGTTTGAGTTAAGGGAGCCTTTAATTCACAATCTATAATCATGAATCTTTCGGTGTAGACAACAGGATCTTGTGTTGTGAAATAAAATCTCGCGCGATCATACTGTATATTCAAGTCACTGGCCAAGTGTGTTAATAAACTTACGTTTACTGATTGCTTTAATTTGTATTTAAATTTCTAGATAGTGAAAGTGGATGTAAATAATCCTAAACTTCATACTTGCTCGGGTAACAAGTTTGTCGACTATGAGATTACAATTGAGGTAGGGATTTAATTTTTTTGGTGATACGAAAATTCAAAACATTCCTGTCCTTACGGGAAGAAGGTATTGAATTTGAAACATACTTTTCACGCTTCTTTCGTTTCAGACTACCAATAAGGCTTTCTTCAGAAAATGTTCCAGTGTCAGGCGAAGATATTCAGACTTCTGCTGGCTCAGAGCAAAGTTATCCAGTACTGAGATCAATGGATTTGGAAGGTAAAGTGATTGATATTGATCTCTAAATTCTCTCAACTTTTTTACTTACAATCCAGGGTGCAACGGTCATTAGTCGGAGTTGAGTATCAGATCCTTTCAGGAGTATTGTATGTCTTTAATGCCAGCGGGATCAATACTGTTAATAGATTTTTGTTGGGACAATTTTTTTGCCACCTCATTTGCAAATTGCCTTTCAATCACATCTCTATTCATAATCTTGCCTTATCAGGGAACAAAGTATTCCAGGTCTGCCTCCGAAGAGTTACTTTGGTAGATTTGATAAAGAAGTGATCGATTCAAGACAGGAAGGATTGCAGGATTTCTTAAAAGAGTGAGTATCGTGTTTGTTGTGAAGAAATCCAACATGACTGTGGGGTGCTTGCAGGGTGCTTCAGAAAGGATTGTGTAAGAGCAGATTGATATTGTAGAAAAGTTTGACGTGTCACTGATTCAAACCGTTTCCAAGATATTGAGTTATCTGTTTACACTGATCTGTTTAACAAGCCATGGCTTCTATTCTGAATTTTTGCTGAATTGCACCAACACAAGAGAAGTTCCAGTAGGTTGGAATCTTAGAATGCTGGGGATGTTAGTGCAACAACAGGAATCAAAGAATTAACAAAAGCTGTAAGACATGGATGCCCAAATGTGACCACACAAATTGAGAAAAGCTTCTTTAATCCATCAATGAACAGCAGATACAGCAAAGCCAAAAGAAACAAAAAATTCTGAATATGCCCTTTCAGAATATTGAAAGACCTGGTGCAGTATTATTATTACAAATTTTCATTATCACATTTTAAGACAGCTGAAACAAAAGGTCATCTGACACCTACACTGAACTGGAAAATGACGATGACGGCAATCATTGATGGTTTGTCAAGTGTTTCAATATCTTTTCAGCAAGGTGGCAGCTGTCTGAGTACTGTACAGTGTATGCAGTAGAAACTTGGCCTTGTTCTTCTCTAAAGGATGTTAAAGGATTGCAGTCCAAAACTTGCAATTTTGTGCCAAAAATCAAGAAAAACTGTCTCTTTAAAGAGCAACAAACACACAACTATTCTATCAGTGAATAGAAAACAAGAGAAGAACCAATCAGATTCAATAGAACATGGATGAGTTTCTACTAATCACTCATAGAAAATGATCTTGCAAGAGCATGGGTTGCTCTGGTCATTCCTCTGTTTTGCATTGCGCATCCTTACTGCGCACAAATTATTGTGTCATAAGCGCACGCTCACAGTGCGCGCGCATCAAAGTCGTACTAGATTCCCTATGAGGCTAAGCTCAGCAGGGAAAAGAATGTTTTGACCTACCATTCATTATCTTTTTGTTTGAAGAGTTTGAAAAAAATCATGTGTTTTAAAACCGACTTATTGCTATTAATGTGTTATTCACAGAGATAAAATAATGGCCTCGAGAACACGCACGCGAGGAAATATTTTAGCCAATTTCCTGTAACACTACGTTTATTTTCCATTAAATATGTATTAAATTGTTCCTTAATGTCGATATAATATGACTACTACGTTATCTAATGGCTTACTTTAGTTATGTGCTTCCTATTCCCATGGAAAGTAGCGTACACTGATCAAATAAACATGCGTTTGTTCGGCGAAATTACAAGGAATTTTGGGGTAACTTGGTTTCATAATATCTCGTTAACGGATCGAGCTGGTGACGTATCTTTTTTTTTTTCGACTTATTGCACGATAAATAACAAATTGTGAAAGTTTGACAAAAATCATGTGTTTAGTTGTATTTTGGAGGAATGACCTTAAAGGGACACATTTTCTTTATTTTTGGCTTAAAAGTACATAAAACTAGAGACCTTACAGAGTTTCTTCTAAAACCATTAGACTACACGCCCTCGTTTTGTATGAGTGATATTAAACTCGCCTGTACCTCGTCGACTATTCTCTCATGGAAAATAATAATAATAATAATAATAATAATAATAATAAACGAATATTTTAACAGAGTACTGTTATCTCAGGGGTCCTGTAAGATTTTAAAATTTTAAAAAGGTAAAAATACAAAAATATTTTTAAAAACTTGGGCTTGTAGTCTAATTCTTAATTGCTTTGTATTGCAGGATTATCAAAGTCAATGACTTTCTTTCATTTGCTGGTCTTCACTTATTCCTACAAACACAACTTCCAATAGTGGAAATTGATGGCTTTCTTGAAGGAAAGTATGGAGAGAATGCCTGCGTTGAGGAGTTAATAAACTCACAAGAACTTGCAAATACAAATGAGGAAGATAAAACACCTCACGTTTGTTCAAGTGAAGACTGCACATTGCTAACATCATCTAACTGGGACATTACTACAGCAGATAACATTTCAACTCACTCAGATATGGATGACATTAGTTCTGAAAAACATCTATCAGACAGCTACAGCAGTTCTTTAGGATATCTTTCAAGCTCTGCAGAAAACAGCACTTTCATGTATACGATGTACAGATAGGCTGCAGAAGGATAATAGGCCGTTTTCATATTCTCGGTATCAAACTGGAACTAGCTTGCAATTGAGGCTAATGCGGGTAAATCTTTCTAATGCAAATGAGATGAAGCTGTTTTTAATGATATTCCCCCGCATTAGCCTCCATTGCATGCTAGTTCCAGTCCAAAACCGAGAGTACGAAACTGGCCTATTGCATTGCAATATCACCTTAAGTTGCTAAGTTGCAGTGTGTTAGTGTGATGACTTGAAATATTTGTTCTAAATTTTTCAAGTTTGTCCTTTTTAATCTATCTTAATGCATATCTGCTGACAAGGCAAGACTTAACTCCTTTAAGGACGTTCATGCAAAAATCTTCTAACATTCAGACTTTTTTCTAAAACTTTCACCACTGTGAATTTATGAGTTAACTACTCATGTCAGAAATGTAAAAAAATTGTGGGGTCACCAGATTTGTTTTGGAGATAAGTCCTGCGAAAGAAGGATCACCTTAAAGTCTTACAAATCAGCCTTCATTTCTGACATTAGTGATAGTGTCTGTTCAAAAATGTCGCAAATAAATCCATGAAATGCAATTTTCTCATCTGAATATTGTTTAAGTTGATCTATTAAGCAAATTGATTCAACTGGTGATCTTCCTTAAGAAAATCTATTCCTTTAGCAATCACATTTGTACTCACCTGGTAGTTGAAAGATGGGCAAGATTCAATGTTGTGTGGGAAGAAAAATTACAAATTTTTAAATTCCCCACATTGACTTTTTGTTCATTTCTTTACAATCTGTTGAAAATTGGAAAACAAAGCTGCCTATCAAAAAAAATTGGGGCCCACCGATCATTCGAAAGAGCAAACTACAAGCGAAGTTAACACAACCGCTTCCAGCCCCTATATTTGTTTGAAAAGTTTTCTCAGCATGTGTGCTTGATGCATGACATGGTGCGACGTTGGGACATGAATTACATGCGCAGTAAGGATGCGCAAAAACAATTAGTTCGAACGTCCTTAAGGTGCTGTTACATGGTGTGTATATTTTGTGCAACTTTCTTATATACAACAAGATAAAGTTATAAGAAACATTGTAACCTTATAAAACACCATGTCATCGGCAGTGATTATGGCACAAGTCACTATTAATAATAATTTGGTGCAGAAACTGCAAGATTTGTAGCAACTTTTCTTGCAACAGCTGAACTACAAACAAACACTACTGCTAAGTCTGAGGGATAGTAGATTGATCAATCAGAGTTTTTCATCAGAAATACTTAGATTGTTACATGTTAACTTTGTGCATGTTTAAATTTTGTGCAAGACTTTCAAAGAGTTCTCGATAATCTTGATTTTTCAGCGAAAAATTTGTAGTATAATTAATTTAATGTATACCGGTAATTGTATCTTTCACAAAATTCTTGATTTTGATTGGTTCTGTTGCACCTATTTGTGGCTAATAAGTGTGCAATCATGTGGGTGTTCAATTACAGCTGCCCGATTGCAACTTCATGTAACTGGATTTATACCAATTGAACACCTCCGCCATTCACGCATCAATCACATGCACTTAAATAGGTTCTTTCTTGCTGTTTTCCTGTTTGTAAAACGCATTGAACATATCTTTGAATTTTATCACATAAAACAAGTTTTCAAAGGCTTTCTAACCTCGAATTTTGTTATTTATACGATTTATTAGTAATTGGACCTTGTGTCGTACAATACAGAGAGTAATGTTGCTTGTAATTTGAAATTGGCCTTGTGCTGTGCACTCAGTGAATTTTGAAATTACTCCCCCGACTGCTCCCTGCATTGTACTACAATCTGTCCAGTTACTATTACTTATCATTGTGAGACATTCACAGTTGATGTACAGAGATACATATCTGAATATGAAGATAATTATTAAATTTATTATACAGTTGATGTACAGAGATACATATCTGAACATGAAGATTTTATTAAATTTATTTTACAGTTCATGTAGAGATACATATCTGGAAAAAAAGGCATTTACTTTTATTTTTAAATGACAGTACTTTTCACACATTGTTATACATAAAATTAATATTAATAATTTATTACCAATATAGGTTTATTTATTGTTTCTAGAGCCATTACTTGAGTCACCAAATGTGGTTCTACCTTCAGAGTTTGTAGATAAACTCCTAATTTGCAACCGTTTAGGTTTAGATGAAAGCTACTGAGCAGTACTTTTGACTGTGTGTTGCTGTTTATTTTAGTTGAAAGTTTAAAACAAGTCAATATTTTGTTACACCACACTTGTAGTTTTTTGTGGAAAGGGTTTTTGCAAGTGAATCTCAAAAAGACTTTGACAAACACCATTATATCAAAATCATCACTTTAAAACAGAAGTGTTGCTATTTTTATTCTATTTCTTCAAAATTAAGGACATGCTACTTCAAGTGTTCCATGTCTCTGTGCAATACATTACACTAGCAGCTGAGGCTTCTTTTGTGTAAAAAGACAAGCAAAAAGGCTTTAGATGATCACCCTAACTTTTTATTGTTAAATAGAACAAAATGTCTCATTTGAATGTCATTTTACACCTTGCTACATCATACTCGCAAAGTATTGCACAAAGAGGCATTGGGATGTGCTATTCAATAACAGTATTGCCGTAATAATAGCAAGGCAGTCCTCAATATATAATAAGCAATTTCAAAATAGTTTAATGTAAACAATATTTTCCCAAAAATACCGGTAGATTTCTCTTAGAGTGGTTTTACCTAACCCGTAAAATAGTAACTAAACTTTCACATACTATTTGACAATGTCTAATTCCATTGTTTTCTTTTGTTTAGTTTTGACTATTATGCACTAATTGTTACATGTTTCTTCACTGGTTAAATAAAATCACTCCAGACTCAAAAGCCACTGGACTAGTAACTTTATAAAAATTAATAATAGTCTACAGTTTCCTCTATTCATCACACTGATGGAAATAGATAGTATAATATTTTGCCCTGGGTATTGTTATTCATGACATGTAGATAAGGTATGGGGAATCGCTCTGGCCTGGGACAAGCCCAAACCAGGCTCAGAAGATCTCCGGCAGGTGACGCAGATTTCAAACCTGGCTTCCTCGCAGGGAGGGTGGGTGGGGTGCCAACTGTTTGCTGCCGCGGACTAGAGTAGAGTGCGCAATAGGGAGCACGTGTTTGCCTTTCATATGAATATTTGCATATCATTAATTCATCCCCAGGGCATATATTACCAATTCAAATTGACTTTGAATAGTGATACTATTGAAAAATTGACCCTGTACTATCCACATTAGCTGTTAGCATTTGAAGGTGTTGAAACTTGAATTTGAAATTCTTATTAATATTGGTCTAAAAAAGAACATCCTTTTGTAATGGTTAACTTCCTGTAAGCTGCCAATTCACAGCAACAGTATGCTGTTGTTGTTTTTCTTTTCGTGCAAATAAAACTCTTTCAGTTTTCTTCTGTGTTGGCATTTTGTTTTGGCCTCATCTATGGCCAATAAATACCGTAAAATTCTGGTTAAAAGCCTTGGGTTTACACAACTTTGTAAGGGCTTTGGGTGGGCTTATAAATGGAGGGGCTTATAAGCGGAAGAAAAAAATGTTTTGAAATGACCCACAGCAGTCATAACAAAGCAACATTAAGCCCTGTTCAGTACTGTCATTCAGTAGAGGGGGGCTTATAACTGGAGGTATTTTTTTGTTTCCAGGTAGATGGGCCTATAACCAGGGGGCTTATAACCGGAATTTTACGGTATCTTTATGAACAGAGCTTTATTGGTTTGTATAACAGAATCTTGGACCTAATACAAAACAAAGTTATTTCAACAAAGTTATTTGTTTCTAAAGAAACTGGCGTGCTGTGTCAGTGGGCAAGTGAAACAGTCGGAAAACAGTTATCAACAGTGGGCAACTGAGACAGTTATCAACTGGAATTTGATAAAGGTAATTAATAAACCACTGTTGCAAAAATGGAAAAAATATGTTTCTAGTATAAAGACCTTCGTCAGCTAATTATTATGAAGAGATCATTAAATAATTACTGACCTTCCTCACTAATAACAAGTACAGGAAAGTTGATAAGGATAAAGAGTTTGATCGTCCTATTAAGAAAAAAATTCTAACTTAAAAATATTGTCACTTTGTTGGAAGATAGAGTTTATTTCTTTTTATGTACTCAATGACAGGGTCTGGAACCAAATACTTCACACTTTCACCTCTCCTTATAGCTCTCCTGTAAAAAAAAAAAACAGTTTTAACATGTAATTATTATTTTATGCTCTTTGCTATGGTTTAATGGAGTACACTTGGAGTGGATTTTGTGGTGGACATAAAATTATTTTCCCTTTGATTTGTGGATTAAAGAGTAGCTCCTGCAATGCAACTTTGTTAAACTTTTGATAATGAAGAGAAACAGTATGGAACACACACCAAAAAAACGCAGTTTGACAATATTGACAGGCCAAGCAAAAATGAGTTAGGATAATAACTTGGCCTCAGTTGGATAAATCCAGCCTAGTCCCTTGTCATTCTCTCTTGTTTCAGTGACTGTACAAAGCCTGGGATGGTGACATCACTTCTTACAATGGAACCCAGACTCCATTGAGCAGAGAATGTCCAGGGACTAGGCTGAAAATTATAAATCATAATCCAGTGATGACAGTACAGAAAAACTGAAAACTATGCCCTGCCTTAGGTTGCAATTTCTCCGATGTTTACCAAAAAAAGACACAAACATAACTTATATCCCATCCTTTTCCCCATGGCCCTTTTTGTTTCACTTAGCCGGCAGGGCCTAGGCACAAGAAATGAAGGGCTCTGGAGACAAAGGATTTCCAATCCTAGATTCTGGGACTTCCAGTTTTCATAGATACAGTCATGGTGTTTCTATATACTGTAGGGAAGAGGCATGGCTTCTTTCACTTCCGCTTAAGATTTCAAATTAATTCAAAAATCCCATGTTTTTAGAGCCCTTTGTTTCTTGTGCCAAGGCCCTGCTGGCTAAGAGAAGCGAAAAGAGCTACGGGGACGAGAATTCTTATACCCATGTTGTGTGACAGTGTGTTGTGGTTCAATAGCACATTTGCATGATGTCATAATTTGACTACAACTACCAGAATTCATTTCGCTTTTCCTTTATTAATTAAATTTTGAATCCACAGTGGGGTTTAAAAAACAAATTGCTCTAATCAGCATGAAAAAAATTAAGGATTCTGGTAGTTGTAGTCAAATGGCGCCATCATGCAAATCACCTATGTTACCCTTAGAACAGAACAAAATATGAATAAAACAATGGAAAATACCATGAGTCTGATTGTAACAAGGGTAAAACTGAACCACAAAATATGCATTGCAATTAACAGTACAAAGCTAAAACAGTACCTTATCTTTGTAGCACTGACATCATTTGAAATCCACTCTGTGACTATGTGAATGTTCTTCTGTGAAACATTACAAAGTAAAAAGTATTTAATTATTACTTAATATATAACATGCGATCAGAATATTTTTTAAAAGCGATAATCATATCCCTCATTTCAAGATTTAAGCCAAATTTATATAATTTATTCTATTTATATAAATTGTTTGTTTTTACACACATACACATTCTAACGAGAACTGCATGTACTCCTAAGTGTCACATGTATAAATAAAATTTGATTGATTGATTGATTGATTGATTGATTGATTGATTTGAATTATTATGCTCAGTTTTGACAGCAGTCAAATGCTCTGTGTGTGCAGTTTCTACCAAAACTGTTGCTTATAAAAGTTTGATTAAAATATACATGAAATCATCTTCTTTCAAGCCAAAAGATAATAAAAGATATGTTGTGTACACCACAGATGTGCTGTTGTTATCCACCTAGTCTGTCACTTCCTTTTTCAGTGGGATGCCTGTGGTAACGCACATAAATGCAATCGGTTGTAAGTCTGTTAATGCAAAGGAGCTATGCAAATGCGTTGCAACATTGTATCCCACACATGTACCCTTTGGGTACCCTATTTTTGTAACCTGTCTTACAAACATCTTGCACATAATTTGTCGCTTTGAACTCTGCAAACTCTGAGGCATGAAAACTGGCAGTGGAATTGGATTTTTGCATTTTGTCCAAGTACTGTGAATAGACTGATGTCACACTGCAGAAATCTGCTCACTTAGAAATCCAATTTCAGAATATTGATTTCTTTATATAAAGGGAATTATATAAAATGTTATGTATTAAATCATTTAAACTGTGGGTGATAAATTTACATAATTTTGTAAGTAAAAACACATAAAAGATCATCACAACCATGAAATATGTAATTTACAGTGAAATGAACTCAGCTGGGGCCACCCAACGTTTTTTAGCCAATCACAAGACAAGCTCAGTACAAAAGAACTGGACTTCCTTCATCAGTGGACCAATCACAGTAAGGGGTAAATTTAACTGCTGATGAACAAACTCCAATTCTTTTGTTCTGAGCTTGTCTTGTGATTGGCTAAAAAGCATTGGGTGGCCCTGATTGAGTTCGTTTCACTGTAACAGTTGAAAGAAAGCCTGAAAACCTTTTTTTACCTCTGCAACACGGGTGAAGTGCTCTACCAACTGAGCTATGCAGGCCAACTGGGAACAGGCGACTTTGTGAGTTTGTAATGTATACCATCCCATAGGAGATAGATTACAGATTCACAAAACTGTACATGTACCAACAAACATTTACTTAGTACTTAACACAAATATTTGTCTGTCGCTGACTAATATCATAATATGATATTAGTCAGTGACAGACAAATATTTGTGTTATGAATATTCCTGACTGCAATTTCAGCGTTTACCATTTACTTACTTCGTACTTTGTAAGAACATCTGACTCATAGATGAAAGATTCTGGGTTTGATCCGACTCGAGATATGACAACAAGACCATGTTTTACAATTGTTTCAATCTGGTAACAGCAAGAGGTAGACAAAAATCAGCAACCAAAGGAATGACCCTAGAATTGCTTAAAAGAGATGCATAAAAACAGGTGCAACAGAAGCACACAGAAAAATAAACTACCAGAATGTATTGGCGCAGGAAGTTAAGAATGAGCCAAAAATGGGATGGGATGCCAAACCACTGCAGGTTACCACCTTACGTTTCTTTTCTGGGTAATAGAATTTGTAAGAGTAAAGACAGATTGAAATAATCTATAATCAAGCCACTGCAAATTCTTTCAGCTACAGATTTCAATGGGTTTGTAACAAATTTTAAAAACAGCCTTCAGTTTAATTTAGGCGTGTGCCACTTACATCTTCATCTGCCCACAGATTTGGAACAGCAAACGATTCCAAAAGATCAGCTCCGCAAAGTAACTTTACTACTGGAGGACTGGAGCCTTAAAATGAAAATATGTGGTTCAATTTAATTTATCCTTGGTTCAAATTTTTATTTCCTTTGTTCTGGGGTATGATAATGTGGAATAATGACTTTAAAACAAAAGAAAAGAAAATTTGAACCAAATTAAATAAAATTGAGCCACATGTGCAGGGCTTGACACTAACTTTTTACAATGCTTTCAAACTTTGGAAAGTAGACTTCAAATTTTACTTTCCATCTCAAAATTTTAGTCTCCAAAATGGTGGATTTAATTGCACCATAGTCCACAATACCACATGTATTTATCATATCAGACTTCCTTGAGAGCTCTCTTGATCCTCCAATATGGCAGAGAATGTGAGAATGGTGTGAATTATTCATTTTTTTAAAGACAGAAATCAGTGTTGGAAGGCAATTTTAAACACTTTCTTCACTTAAGCCTTTTAAGCATAAAATTTGGTTTCCAGCATAGCCCAAAATTTGCTTTCCAGATCGGGTAGGTATTTTGATTCATTTTCATTTTTTCACTCTTTAAGAAGTAAATTTACTTTCCAACGGAAAGCGGGAAAGTGTTAGTGTCGAGCCCTGATGTACAACATATACATTGTCTTTTGACTAGACATGTTAATGATCTGAGAATTTTCAACAGATAACATACTTCAAAAAACCCATGTTTTTCCAATGTTAATTACCTGGAAATTTCTTAGCAACATCCTCTGCCATATATCCTAGAACCTTGGCTGTCTGTGTCCAACAATCTAGTTTACTTTCCCAGTCATCTACGCTGTCCAGAAGAAAATAATTGTCAAGAAGACTCAGGAAACACAGTACTACAGATGCAGTGATCCATAAAAACTTGGTCATAAATGACGACAAAGAACAAACTTGCTACCTCATCCAGTCTGATGTTTGAATGCCCAGCTTACACATTTCAACTCTGTGCTCTGATCCAACAAGGTCCTACAAGTGAAATGTGCATGATTCATCTAGCAGAACTTGACAATAAAATAAGCTAATTTAGGGAGTACCCTCCCCCCCATAGGTCCCACAGGGTCCCTACCCAGACTTTGGTCCACCAAAACCCTGAATGTGAAGTTATGAAAAAAAAAAAGAATACGCATCTGTACACTTCAAGACTTTATGCATCAGTCAATTCCAGCAGTGCCCATCCCCCCCCCCCCCCCCCCGGGCAACCCCGGGGCATTTCCTAATGTTGCCCGTCCCGGGGGTGGGGCATTTGCGTACCTCGGGTTGACCCCCGGGCATTTGACACGTGGTTTCGAAACCGTGGAGTGAGTCGCGTATTCGTGATGGAGGCATTTATAGGCCAAGACGTGGACTACGTTGCAGATTAGCTAATCCATGAAGGACTAGAGAAGCTCGTGGATGTTCATGGATGTTTTTAAAGGTATATTTTCTGAATTTTAGATATTTCTTCATTGTCAAGAAGTAACAACTTGTATTATATTCTTATATCACCTATCGAGAGATTGAAAACAATCAACCCGGGAGCGGGGCATTTGCCCGGCTCCCTCATCCCCACCCCGGGGAATTTACCAAAGAAATGCTAATGCCCGGGGGTCAGCCCGGGGGGGGGGATGGGCACTCCTGGTATTGACTGATGCATTATTCTCCAAGTACTTTTGTAACAACAACTACACAGGACAACCAACTTACGTCACCTGGCCTGATAGAGCACTTGATTTAAGGGAGGGCTATTTAATACTGGGAGGGGCTTAAAAAATAGTGAGGCGAAATATAGAGCTGGACTGGAACATTGTGGTATTTACTTTCAAGATGTGAAAAAATACAACCAAAGTATAATTTGCGGCTTGTTGAATTCTTTTAAACTCAAGCTCTTTCTTTGAATCGTGAATAATTATTTATTCCGTGGCAGGAACCAGCTGCAATCAGAGGTGTTTTGAGCAAATATTTGATAAAGAAAATGCAAATAACTTAGCTTAAGCTTCATTTAGTTGCTATACAAATACATAATAACATTTGTTGACAAGAAACGAAACCAAATAATTTCATAATTCACTAACCTTCTTCTTGTATGCATCGTTCACCGGCGAAAATATTCCTTGTACAACTGTATAAATTCCTGTTTTATGAAGAGCATCGCGCGCTATTTCTGCACAAAAAATAAATCTTAATCACCACGAAATTTAGTTAGCTTACTTTATGCTTACTTACATTGATTGATCGACTGGGAAAAAACCGGAAACAGTCGTAGAAGAATAAGTGGCAAATAAAGAATATTAAATTCTTTAAAATCTTTTCGTTACCAAACATTCTCAGGTGAAGAAAAGTGATAGGATTAAATGATCCACAACTTAATAAGACGACCCTGGTCTTGGAAGCAGTTGCCGCCGCCATCTTGTTTTTAGAACGCCAATCGATACCAAAATATCGATTACCTTATACGTTGTTGCCCCCAGTTACGCCATATCCCATAATACTTGTTATCGCAAGGAAGGAAAAACATGGAGGACGTTCGATGAAATATGGAGATTAGGAAATGTAATCTCAGAATTTGTTAGCTTATGAGCGAAGTGAGGTTCTCGTTCACCATTTGCCAGATAAAGCCGATGACAAAGAGGATAGTTCATTCTGTATTTTCTTGTTAAGGTAAGAAACAACTCCTGTATGAAGGCCAAATACTTCTCTAATGAATCTTCTTCGAGAAAAGATTCGCTCGATGGAGTTCGTTGTATTGTACTTGGCCGGAATCTTTTTAGGTGTCATGGAATAGTTCCGTTTGTACTTTAGAAAAGGTCTTGAATTCTTAAGTCTTGACTGGGGATTTTTTGGAGAATGGACACAAGAAGGTTATAAATGCATGTATATAAATATATTTATGTATGTTTCTAGTTCTGACCATGTAGATGGTTGAATAATTTATGAAAATATTAGCCACAAAAGGAGATGTCAAAACAGGGCCTTCGGAGGACGCGAATAGGATTTTAGTGATCTTCTTTTACCTTTTTGGACTTAAAAAGACGTTTTATGGGATCAAAAAGAATGCCTTTGTGTCGCAATTTTATGGCTCTTTTGACTCTTTTATCTCGAACAATTTTTGAACCGCGCAAAACCATAGGTCAAATAATTATTGCTTTATAAAAGTATACACTTCTCGGGGTAAACAGCAGTTATTGTATTTAATTTATCTTAGCGACTCGACGAAGAAATCGATGAATGTTATTTCCAAAACGTGGTGTTCTTTCGGAATTTCAATTCTGTACGGTTTATTCTATGAAATTAATTCTCGCTTACTTATCCGTTCTGTATGTTTTGTTCTAGTCTAAGGTTTCTAAAATGCAGAAACCTAGCAGTGCCCGCTCAGAGTTTATTGTAGGAGGCAAATATAAACTGCTACGGAAGATAGGCAGCGGATCGTTTGGCGACATCTACCAGGGACTAAATATCACAAATGGCGAGGTTTGTATTGAGCAATACCAAAGTGTTCCTATCCCCTGCCAGCTCTTTTGCCCCTTAATTTTTAATTTCAGTAAACTCTGACCTTCTATTATTGAAAAAACTTGGCGTGTCATTATGTGTGAATTTTTCATTGTCAACAAAAATTGTGCTCAGCATTTATAAAAGAAGCTTAGAAATAAATCTTTGAATATTTCCAGCAGTATTGACGGCTGTCATATGTACTTAATACAATTATTAAAATTATTTACCAGCATGTCATATCCTGTATCCAGAATTACGTCTGCATATATGCATTTCATTCAAAACTAATGGATCACAGACCCATGATTATTGTTAGCTTTCGTGCAGTCTGGGAAGATTGCAACCATTTATTTTATTTTTATTGTTTGTTCAACTCTAAAACACAATATGTGCCCATTTTCAGACTTCCAACTCTTCTCTGTATTTTGTGTTTTTTTTGGAGTTAAGATGGTGTTTATCTGTCTGTTCTTATGCTGGCGTTAGTTTCAAACGAGGCAGGCATTCTCATCCCATGTATTATTTTACATAATCAGGGTTTCTTTCTGCATGAAGATTGTTAAATGTACAAAACAGATATGTTTACCAAGTCACAGATATCATTATCAAACAAACATCTGTTCCCGCTTTACATGATAGTACAATATTAATATCCACTAGTGTTGCATTTACAGTGAAGTCCGAATTTCTCAAACCTCCCAATAATACAAACCAAAAGTTATAGTTTCCCTTCAATTTGCTTCACTCAGTCGACCATGGTAATTTTATCCCCTATTTTCCAAAGCAATGTTCATTATTCTTGGAGGTTTGAGGAATCGGGAAATAGCAATGAAATAATTATAATAACAATGGGATGTCCATAATTTTTTGGAATGAAATAAATATACTAAGAGGTGGAAATATAATATATTCACTAATGATGGAACTATTCGAATACATACAATGCATTCAAAGTCACAATAATTGTTATAATTGCAGGGTTGGAAACTAAAATTTCTGAGCGCTCGCCATTTAGGCGAGTGACCTTCGAGCTGCACTCACCCAGATAATTTTTCACTCGCCCAGTCTCCTAGCTCCACACAAACACAGAAAACACTAACACCTTCTCCTCCTCCCCCCACCCCCCCCCCCCCCCACCCCTCCGCATGAACATCAGCATCGTGAGATCCACGGACCGTTGTTGACGCGCTGTTATCAGAAGCGGTATTTTCTTACTAGCGGATACTTTAGACACCCCAGGAAGAAATCTCCACGTTTTAACACTAAGTGAGTTCAAATTATACAGTGTCTCTTCATCATTTAGCGATTACCAAGCGAAGCTTTCTTTTGTATGTATGTTTGCGAACCAGAAATTAGTTTGCAATAAAGAGCCAGGTTTGTTGGAGATTTTCAAAATAGTAAACGGTGTAAATTATTTCAAAGTGGAAAGAAAAAAGCTGAAAATCGTACTCGCCAAAACGGGCGAGTGATCAGGGATCTGTACTCGCCCGACAGTTTTGACACTCGCCAGGGGGATTGGGCGAGCGCTAATGTCCAGCCCTGATAATTGTGACTTAAGGGTCAAACCTTAAAAAGCCCTAAGTATTGGTTGGCATTAGCTACTGTAGCAACAGTTAGTATAGGTCTGGCATAACAGGTATGTCACACTTATAGCTATGCCACACATACCTGTGCGCCATTGTTAGTGGTCTCTCATTTGGGGTTAATCAAGGGAGGCAATGTTTTAATTGATATTTTAGCATAAAATGAAAGTTAATGTTGGCAAGTCCCCGACTGCACATTCCTTTCCTTATTTGGTCAGTGCTATTCAAGCATAACTTGCCATGTGAGTAATCATTTTCACCCTTCTCTGAGCTCTGCTAGTTTGCATCTTGATCAAAGCGTTTTCCCTTCCACCCACCCTCTTATCTTGTTACAATAAGCACTTACAGTATAAGTAATTCAAACATTATGGGTTGCATCTCTCTGTTATTAGGTCCTACTGAGCCCTTAGTTCCTATTGTTCACTCTGGTTATTAATGCTCTTAAATGATTTTTAATAAACTTGTGGGTGGGGAATTGCTGCCTGCGGCACCCCTTCAGCCCTGTGCTGGAGCGCCGTCAGGGAGGGGACATTTGTTACTCTGGCTGGGTTAACTTGGCCCCATGTAATTATTCCAGCAACAATGTCCTCCTTGCAGTACAGGCATAGGGCACCCCTCGGCATGGTGCCATGTGCCGAGGTCCCCATCCTATGGGTTTTTATCCGGTCGGTGGGTTTATCCAAGCCTTGCCAGTACATTCCCTGTCCACTATTTCCCACAACACCGTGTTGTGTCGTTTTTTGCACGCCATAACATTAACAGGGGTAAATATTAATACAATCATGTAATTATTATTGATGACCCTTATAGTAGTTTTGCATCATTCAACCACTGTAAAGAAGTCAACTACACTAAATTTTGAGTGAAAAAAATCCATATTGAAGATTAGCCATATAGAGACCCATGTTGTGTTTGAATAACAGTTAGCCGAAACATCTTGTAAAACTAACATCAAAAAACAGTCAGTGAGAAACCACAAATAAACTATGTTATCACTTGACTACAATTACACAATTTTTAAAATATAACAATAATAATAAATAAATAATTTTTTGAATAGCAGTTACTGGGTTGTAAATTTGCATGACTTCATAGTCGCAATCCAAGACACTGTGCCTGTTTCTGCAGTGCTTATTAGGTTAAAATCAATATAGACATTTTTAATGACTCTCACATGCCCCTCTACCCCATAGATGAGATGGAAAAAAATTTGATCAGGAAAACTTTATATCTGTTTTCTTAAAGAATAGTCCAATTCAATTAATTCATTATTTCAGTGATCACCATGTTCGATATTTTTTAAACCATGACTGAAAGTACATGTGGTGGTGAAATGAGATTAAGGGAAGACCATTTGTAATGTTGATATTGGTTCTGATAGAAGCTAAGCTAACCATTAGCTTTCAATCTCTTATTTTAATTGAATTCTTTCACAGTTTGTTACTGTTAAATAATAAAAACTAATAGATTATCCAAATGGTCGAGGTGCCTTAAGAAAAAAAAGACACGAGAAAGACAACTTAGGCATGTTTTCAGAAAAGAAGTAGTGATTTTGTTGGTCTAGGAATAGAATTGACTCTTCCCCGGCATTTTTCTTTTTTCAAATTGGCAGGAAGTAGCTGTTAAGCTTGAGTCCCAGAAGGCAAGACATCCACAACTATTATACGAGTCTAAACTGTATAAAATATTACAAGGAGGAATTGGTATTCCTAAATATAGGTAAGCAATGCATAATCTTTCAACTCTATTTACACTACTGAAAACAGAGCACAAAATACTAAGCCTAGGGTTTATTTAGATCAAAATTCTTTTTCAAAGGTTTGTTATCAGGGGGTGGTGTGGGAGTAACCAGGATCAAACCAGGATCCAGGATCAAAATTATAAGAATATAATAAGGCCATGGGTTGATAATTTAGATTTATTGCCAAAGAACGATTGAAATAATTTATGTCGTTCTGCCTATATTGTAGTCGAGTGTTGATGTAAAAATCCAGTTTGTGTTTTGTATCATTACATTTACTAGACATTTTTAAATGCTTTAAAGATGCAAAATCACTACCAATAAAATAATCATTATTATAATAATTGTTCTGAGTGTTCTGTTTGTGGCAAGGCATCTCTCCACTCAGTGGTATGATTAACCTGAATAGCAATCTGGTGTTAAACTGCACATTCTCCTTGATGATTGTGCTGGCCCGTATCACCCACTGAAAATTATATGACACTGTTTCCTCAACAGATGGTTTGGTCAAGAGAGAGAGTACAATGTATTAGTGATTGACTTACTAGGACCCAGCTTAGAAGATCTTTTCAATTTCTGCTCAAGAAAGTTCACAATGAAAACAGTGCTCATGTTAGCTGATCAGGTGGGTCTTGCAAGCTTCCTGTCAGCTTGCCATACATTTAGTACATCACACTTTGATTTATCTCATAACACCTGAGTCTGAAAAATTAGAGGATGGAATTGATTGAATAAAGTATAAAGTAGGTAGTTCTGACTTGTATTTGAAAGCTTGCATTAAAACATTCATAAAAGAATACGGAATGTATTCAGATTTAATCATCAGCACTTTGTATTGTTGTTCATCTTGGCTACTCAGGGCCATCACTAAGCTTCTTAAAAACTTAGTGACAGCTTTTGTTAGTGTTAGATTTTATTGCTTTTCCCACACATTAATTTTGTTCTTTCTTTCCAGATGATAGGTCGTATTGAATATTTCCACAACAAGAATTTCATTCATAGAGACATTAAACCTGACAACTTTCTCATGGGTATCAGTAAAAGCTGTAACAAGGTACGTGTACAAAATGCTTTGTTCTTTTGTTATTTCCTGAGACCTTTTAAGGTGCAAAATTGTACACAGATATCAAATTATCGATGATACATATTGAACAGATGAAGTTCTAGGATTCAGCTGTGCTTTGCAAAAGCATCGACTAGTCCTATAGTATTGTGTTCTTTTTTAATGGAATCTCCACTGTCAAACATTTTACAAAGGACTCAAGATAATCATTATTTTATAAGAACCCAATTTTCTCTTATTTTTATTAAATGTGCAGTTCCAGAAAATATCCATACCCCCACCTCTCCGGAATTTCCATTTTTGTGAAGGAAAATACTCCCCCCCCCCCCCCCCCTCCCCTCCGGAATTTCCAAAAGTTTCTTTCATACCCCCCTGTCCCTCTGGAAAACGCAATTTAAAAAGAAATTGTACAAATGTTGTAAACATTAGGCCGCCTTCCATTGTAAACATCGCTATAGTGTTCAACCGATCGATCGAACCATCTTAACGAGACATACTGTTGAAGACAAAAAATAAGTCAGTAATTTCTTCAAATGTAAGCAGAAAAAATATCTGGTAGTCACTTGTAAGATTACCTTGATGTATAACAATCCATCCCCTTTCATTCCAATCCAAAAGAAAACCGCTAAATGTATTAGAACATGGATTGAAAACTGTTGACAACATTCACCGTAAACGTGATCACAAAATCGCAAACACGCTTGCAGAGAAAGCCAAATTGACCTGGAAAATTGCAAACAAATAGCCAGAAATAACAAGAACAAGATATTCTTGGGTTTCTGAAATTGTTACACTATTTTCATCATCAATAAAGAGACAAATGTTTGCAAACAAGGACGACTTTCTTTCGATCGAACGTGAGAAACAAACAACTCTAGTCACCAGTGCATTTCGGTCAAACCACGTGACAATTTTTCGTGGACTGGTAACAAGTAATGGCGGTCGCGTTCGTGGAACAACCACAGGCAGACCACCCTATGTGTTCGTGGTTAATAATTGTTGACATAAGGTTATGTCGAAATCAATGGCGCGTATAGAGAAATATTACGTCGGCTTCGATTTACTGCAAAATATAAAAATTACTCTAAATGATTCAATAAAAATTAAGATGAAATGTTGATTGACTCTTGTGTCATGTTCATTCGCCGCCCCGAGACCTTTAAAGCGTTATTTCTTGCGAGATCATTTAGCGACCGGTATAAACAGAGAGAGAAGAGAGAACAAGGCAGGCAGCTTTACCGCCGGCGGTCGAGACCTTGTCCTATTCAGGCTAGAACTGACGCTAAACCATCAAAATTCTCGCCTCGAAAACACGGGCATCCGAACAACTAGATATTTCTCTGTCCCTGTGCCGAATTAGAGCTTCATCCTTCCAATATTTTCCGAGAAAAGCGATCCCGAAGTCTCAAAAGTAGCTTTCTCCATATGATCAGTGCAAAATTCTGAACCAAAGGAATGTTAGGAACGCGAGCCCATTCGAATCTACCAATCAACGCGTCGCGACCGTTGCCAGTTCAAATGCCCAAGCCTGCCCCAACGGTCGCGACGCGTTGATTGGCAGATTCGAATGGGCTCGCATTCCTAACATTCCTTTGGTTCAGAATTTTGCACTGATCATATGGAGAAAGTTACTTTTGAGACTTCGGGATCGCTTTTCTCGGAAAATATTGGAAGGATGAAGCCCTAATTCGGCACAGGGACAGAGAAATATCTAGTTGTTCGGATGCCCGTGTTTTCGAGGCGAGAATTTTGATGGTTTAGCGTCAGTTCTAGCTTGAATAGGACAAGGTCGCGACCGCCGGCGGTAAAGCTGCCTGCCTTGTTCTCTCTTCTCTCTCTGTTTATACCGGTCGCTAAATGATCTCGCAAAATAACGCTTTAAAGGGCTCGGGGCGGCGAACAAACATGGCACAAGACTCAATCAACATTTCATCTTAATTTTTATTGAATCATTTAGAGTAATTTTTATATTTTGCAGTAAATCGAAGCCGACGTAATATTTCTCTATACGCACCATTGATTTCGACATAACCTTATGTCAACAATTATTAACCACGAACACATAGGGTGGTCTGCCTGTGGAACAACATGGAGGATTTCTGCAAACTTGTTAGCTTTCACTGTGCTTTCAGGAAGAAGAAAACCTGTTTAAAGTGTAATATGGTCATGTATCGAAAACCTAGGCTGCTATTTTTTCTATGTAAAAGATTTTCAGAGTAGGTAAGAAATGATTTTGAAACAAATTTGCATGGCATCGAACTTGACCATCTGGAAACGTAAATTCACTAACAACCCCCCCTCCTCTCCGGAATTTCCTGGGCCTTTGACCCCCCCACCCCTCTGGAATTTCCAATTCCCTCCGTGGTGGGGGTATGGATATTTTCTGGAACCACACAATACATTTAACTCTTCTTGGACATTAAAACATGTAGCATATAAATTAAACAACTGATATTAATGTAATGAATTAGTTGTTTAATGTATATAATACATGTTTTGATGATGACCAAGAAGAGTTTAATATTACTTAAAAAATTAGTAAAAATTGGAATCTTGGGAGGTAATGAGTGTCAGGTAAAGGGTGATGCTGATGATTTGGGTAATGAAAAACAGGTTATTAAAAGGTGGTACCCTGGAGTTTGACAGGTCCGTTTTGGATGGAAATTTCTCAAAATTAAGAGAAGTGGTTGAAGTAAAAACATATCAGGTCAAGACAACTTAAGTTAAGCTTCAGAAAAATTGATGTTTGAGGTGACAATTTTCACACTTCAGGTGGCAAACCCCATTTGAATCGCGGGCTCAAAATTTAGAAATTTTCGTTTTATGGCTTTATTTTCAAAAGCTGGTCAAAATGAAATGTAGGAGTCTATTCCTATCCGGAAAGGGAAAAATCCTGTGGGAGCCCGGAGCAAAATGCCCCTTCTTTCCTCAGATATCGAGTTTTAAAGTAAAAAACATGTGCCGATAATTTACGTGGCGCTTACATCGCGAAGAAAACTCCTTTTGCTCCGGGCTCCCGTGAAAAGTTTCTCTTACACCATAACAACAAACCACGCAAATTTCATTCAGATACGATAAATCTACAACTTTATTCTTAAAATACCTTTCAGTACGGTCTGTGTAGGTCTTTAAATTGTGGTAGTTTCTCGCTGATATCACATCACAAGATCGTGTTTTATCGGGCGCCATTTTGAAATCTTCTTAGAAAACGGCTGTTCGAAGTGTTTGTGGCAACACATGACCGATTACAGCGCGAAGAATGCCGAAAATCTACGATCTTGTCCGTCCTTTGACGAAGTTCAACATGGCGGTGTAAACAACTATGTAATGCATAGCAACGGTGTGAACTTGAGACCTCGGCTAATGGGCACAGCGGATAATACCGGTAGGCGTACTGAGTTACTGCGCACGTATCCCGTGAAGAATCTCATGCTGGGCGGCACATTCTTGCGGTGTTGTGTAAATATAATGTCACGAGTCCCAAAAATGAAATAAACCACTATATAGCCATTAAATGGAGCCAAAATACCCAGGAACTACACAAAGGACATGAGTTAAGTTCATTTCTGCCATCAACTTTGAATTCAAGACGCGTAAATTGCTCTGAAGGACTGATTTTGGCTTATAGTTGATATTTCACAATGATCAATAGTGTAACACAATGCCGCTTTGTAAATCACAGGAAAGCTACAGCGGACCTGAACTTGTGTCTTCCAAGATGTAGCAAAGCTTTTGAGCGGCAAAAGCAGCCTCAAATCAACCATTGGTGCGTGTCACACAATAAATTCAATATGGCGGCGCAAAGCGCCAGCGTAGCAACCAACTTTAGGCTTTAATTATTCTGCACATAGCCAGAATGGAGCGCTTATCTCTTGGTATTGTGAATAAATCTATGTTATCTTTGAAATCCTTAAATGTTTTGATAAGTTTCATTTTTGAGCCAAACTCCAGTGTACCACCTTAAAAAACAAAATAAATTGCTATCCTCTATTTTGTAGTCTCCGTTTTGACTTACATTCTTAAGACTGATCAATCACATATCGTCTGTAATACGAGATTAGTCCACTATCAAGTAGGGAGGCAAATACATGTAAACTAAAAAAATAGCATCAAAAATATCACTTTCTTGCTCTGGAATCATGATTTAAAAATATTTTTCTTTTGTTCTCAGATCTATAAAAGTTTAAAAGTATAAAACAGTGGGATATTTTGATCAGGTCAACAAACCTTCATCAGCCACAATAAAATTTGAATGTTAAGAAGGGGATTAACCCCCTTAACATTGAAGTTTTATTGTGGCTGGCAAAAAGTCAGTTGACCTGATCAAAATATCCCACTGCTTTTACGCTATTAACCTCTGAGTACAGGAAATTTTATTTTTTTTAAAAATTATTATCATGATCCATTGCCAAACTCTCAATAATACCCTTCATGTAATATAGGTTGTGGTTTAATTTTATATTTGGTTCAAAAGTTTTCAAACCAGTTTGATTTTTAGTTTTCATTGTCTTATATTGATTATCATAATCTGAAACAAAGGAAAATAAAAATCAAACTGGTTTGAAAATTTTAAACCAAGGTAAAATTTAAACCACAACATATATACATTGTTTTGCATCTTGACAGCTCTACATTATCGACTTTGGTTTGGCAAAGAAGTACCGCGACAGTAGAACAAAACTGCACATACCTTACAGGGAAGACAAGAATCTAACTGGCACAGCAAGATACGCCAGCATAAATGCACATCTTGGAATTGAGCAGTCGTAAGTGTATTTGTATTATGTTAGTCTGTACATCTCAGTCACTGGCCACAAACTATCAAAGTGTGAGGTGGCAAATGATAATTTGAGACTGCAAGATTAATATATTTTCAGATAGCCCAAGACTTTCTTAGCCTTGCAAAAGAAATTGAGACTCCGAGATGGCATTGCAAAAGGGTTTGACAGTGCAAGACCGCTAGACCCATTCTGTAAGACTTGCATTTCTTAAGGACCTTTTGGCACTCCAAAAGTTTATTCCTCTTTCTACAATAATAATTATTGTAAATAATAATAATGATAATAATAGTAATAATAATAATTATTATAATAATTACCCGGTATATAAATTTTTTCTTCACCAGACGTCGTGATGATATGGAGTCATTAGGATATGTGTTAATGTACTTCGCAAGGAGCAGTCTTCCCTGGCAAGGACTCAAGGTGCCGTAACATGTTCCATTTTACTGTCAAGCAAATGGGAACCACTTCTTGTTGAGGCACCTGGTGACACTCTAATCAGAGCAGATATAACTATTTTGTTGTTCTAGACAGTCTTATGACTAAAAATTTTTAGTTGTCTGTGAACAACTCCCAAAACTTGCAATTTTTTTATTATGATGATGGTGATAACTAAAAATGTTTTGAAAAAGGAAAAAAAAGGGTTTCTACGAATGAAAATGGGGAATTAACACAATGTAGAAAACAGCCAGCTTATTGGCTAAATAACTATGGTACACACTGTAGCAGCAAAAATAGTTACTTCCAAACAGATACCTCTCAATTTAGTGAACTTACTGATGAAATGGTGCAATATTTCTTGAAATAGGGTTCAGTTCTTGGCACACTTTGAACTACATTGAACATTTTTGCTAGCAATCTCTTGATTCATAGATACTGTGGATTGAGTAGAAGGAGAGATTTCCATGATATCAGTGGCCCAAATATTGTATCAGTGTAGTCCATTTAATTAATAGCTATTTAACTTTCATGAAAACGTTTATTACAATTTTAGGCTGCCACAAAGAAACAAAAATATGAGAGAATAAGTGAGAAAAAGATGTCCACGCCAGTTGAAGTTCTTTGTAAAGTAAGTCTCCCTGCTGGCTTGTTCTAGAATGCTTGTTCTTCGTCTAATATTCGGTACATACTGGATAGTCTTTTGAAAGAGAAAAATAAAATCAAACTGGTAAAAAGTAAACCAATAACAAATTATAATCACAACATACTGTTAATAGATAAAACCTGACAAGAATAGATCAGTATCCCTTGCATAAATTTCTTACTTGGCCATATTTCTTCTTAATTTCTTACTAAAGGGTAGAATATTGTTATTGGGTAGAAATGGAACATTTGTGCGATTTAGTAGATCATACATGTTTGCACATCACTATGCTCTTGATATTATCTTTCTTAAGAAGGCCTAACACAACATAAAATTTATTGGTATTTTTTGTCAAGAAATCCTCATGAAACAGGACCAAACCATGAGTGCATGACATATATAATTTTCTTCTCAGCCCAAGTATTCAGGCAATAGACTTTGACTCGTAATCATGCCAACAGAACACAAAACTAAACAAGAATAACTTCCCTTATAGCATTATACCAGCACTAACAGATAAATAAAATACAGGCAGATGGCTAGGAAACTTTTTAACTGAAGTTACACTTTTCCCACAAGGCATGCACATGACATGTGCATGTGCATGCCTTGTGGGAAAAGTATTATGAAAATTAGGAGGGACCAGTTGCTTGTTGTTCAAAGGATGGATAATGTCGTCTATCCTTTGATTATCCAAAACCTGAAAGATGAAAATCATGATGTCACGAATGTGGGACAAAGAAAAAATCTGAGTCCTCATTGTATTGTGTCATAGTCGTACAGTGATTTATAATGGCCATTACTTGTTTAGGGTTACCCTGCCGAGTTTGCCATGTACTTGAACTACTGCAGAGGGTTGAGATTTGACGAGGCACCAGACTACATGTATCTTCGCCAACTGTATAGAATTCTCTTCAGGACATTAAACCATCAATATGATTACACATTTGATTGGACACTTCTGAAGCAGAGTGCCTCGCAGCCTCCTTCTGTTCCAATGAGCGCAGGAGCCACAGCAATGCCGGGAACTGCTCCACCACAGACCAGCAGTGCAAGACATAAACAGCGAACTGGACGTTAGTTTGTATTTACTGTATTTCGAGTGTTAAGTACAGTAGTGGTACTTTCACTGATAAATGTGTCATTTTGGTGGGTGGGGTGGGGTCTTTGAAGCCTGCCCTCCTGCCCTCAGGCACCATGGCCGAGCGGTTAGAGCGCCGGACTTGAAATCCGGAGGTCCCGGGTTCAAGTCCCGTTCTGACCACTATCTGAATTTGTTCTTGGTTGTCCCGAGTTCAAATCCTCAGTCATGCTTGTAAATAGCCAACTGGTCTGCCTCCTGCCAGTTGGGATTTTTAATCGTGTTATGTTTATTTGATATTTGTTTCATATACACGGCCCCACAAGCTTCTAGCTTTAAACACAAACCGTGTATAAATAAAGTTGCTTTACCTTTACCTTTTACCTTTTACCCTCCCTGAATGTGTTAGTGATTTTGTTTTTTGTTACTTGCTGGTAAACTGGCTTATTTAGTATCAAAAATCAACTTAAACAAATTGGAATTTTCATAAACAAGAATATTTATGGTAACATCTCTTTCATATACTTTTTATTTTCAGACAAAAGATAGATGGACATAACAGTATTAGTTATAGGTCTTAGTTGACCTGCCAATTCACCATACATAAATCAAGCAGACTATGGAATGAAGAAATGACAGAGATCCAAGTGATTAGCGAACGAAAGAAATATTTGGATCCATGGTTATACAATACAGCCTTGACTTCCCAAACATAACATCTCCACAGAGTGTTGTTGTCATACTCGAGTACTTGCTACACATTACTGTTTTGTTTTGTTTTATTTATTTGAAAGAGGCTTTAAATACTAGTCTTTTAATTCTGCATTTGTAGTGTTTTACCTAGTTTATGTGTTTCTCTAAAATTATTATTATTATTATTATTATTATTATTATTATTATTATTATTATTATTATTATTTCCCTTGTTAAAGCAAAACTGATAGCTTACTGCAGTCATCCAGCAGAAACATTCGTTACTGGTTAAACAAGTAGTCTACAAACAGAAACAAACTCATTATTGAGGGGTAGCCTACAAGCAGATGGAAAATTAACTGGTTAAACTTAAAATACATCCAACCCCCAAAATATATTATTTTTTGCTGAAATAAATCGAATTGTTACCCGAAGTATTTCAGTGAAAAAATTTTGGATTTGGTTGAATCCTCGATTGTTTATAGCCTGCTAAAGTTTTAAGGAGTCTGGTTTGAGAGAGCTGATGACGTCTACCCGGGAACCAAACACAATAACGCCTCACCCTTTTCTTTTATACTAGATTCCTGGGTAGACCTCACATAGCTGTTGGACCTAGTTCTCTTAGAACCAGGCCTGTGAGGGCCATTTTTAATCGACATTGATAAGCGAGGATTCAACCAAATACAAACTTTTTTTCACCAGACTAATTTGAATAACAAAAAAAAAAGAAATTGGGGGTTAGGTGCACTTCAATTAGAGTGCCTTTGAGCAGACAAAAACCAAACAGGAAACAGGTTATGGGGTGTACTTCAATGACACAGCCAACGTGTAACATGTAACGGGTTAATCAGGTTATCTATGATCAGACACTATCCCTAACCTGTTTTGAAATTAGGCTTATTCAACAAATATTCATAACCCTAACTTAGTCAAGTTCATGTAGTCTTAAAACAGAAACAGGTCTAACTGGTTTCTCAAGTTAATTTGAAAGTGAAATCAAGACTAACTGGTTAATCAGGAATGTTGATTGCCATGAGATGAGACTTCATAAAATGTTTCCTAAACAGTAAAAAACACCCCACCCTCCTCTCCCCCTTATCATTTCTGCCTGAGGCACTACAGTGTAGCAGAAACCTTTAGCTAACCCATTATTCAAGTTGCCTACAAACAGAAAAAAAAATTGTGCTGTGGTACCAAGTTTTACTCCGTTATTGTTTCTGTTTAATAACAGTTCTTATAAGTAAGCATTATTTTTTTACCACTGGGAAACAAACCTAATATTTTCTGGTAAAGACATATATTTTTTTTTATTTAACATGGCTGTCTTGTAACTGTTTGTGCTTTCTCTTCTGAGTCTCCTATACTTTACTGGCCTTTTTGAGCCATAGTGTCGACATGCAAATTCCCCTAACTGGGTTCATTAGATTTGTTGTAGTGCCAGATGGGAGAATGTACTAGCAGTGATCAGTTCTTTATTCTCATGGTCTTACATTGATACATCATTCCCATATTTTATGCTTTTTCATATCTCCACAATGATCGCACCGTGTTATGCTCTATATTTTGCACGATAATACCCCTGGACTTCAAATGATATTACATGCTTCAGTGAAATAATTCTAATTGTACATTATAGCAGAAATATACAAATCCTTTGTAGCCCAGGGACAACCGTATTCGCATGTATTACACCACACAGTGACCTCAGTTTTTATGTTTGTTGTTTTATTATAAACTTGGGCGTTGCCGATTGGAAGGAAAACCAAAATCTGTCGCGCCCAAGCATGTCACAATTTTTCCGTCGTATTTATTGTAAATTTAAAAATAGAGCGTGGTATGACTCAATTATTGTTTATAGCAGTTAGTGTTACCGTAACCTTACAGCAAAAAGTTTGTACAAAGTTAATGAATTGAAAATTAGCTTGTAAAAAAACCTATGCGATGAAACTTAAGGGTGCTAAATAAATTTTGATCTTATTTTTTTGGCGAAAATGTAAAACCACTAGTTTTGTACTCTGTAACATTTTTTCTCGGTCGGTTTGTTTTCTTTATATAGTTTACCAGCATCATCACATACACTATTACTATTTCATGTTCTGTAGTGGGTTTATTGTAGAATATCTACATTATTCTCTCGCTCCCCGTCAAAGTAGCTTCGCAGGCGTTCTTTAGATTGTCACGCAACACTTCGGGAGAAGCGTTGCGTGACGACCAAAATAACGGCAGCGAAGGAGAGACTATGTCATTGAGAATCTGTACATTCTGATTTTGCTACTGTCACAGTGAGGAAAAGTGTTCAGATTATTTTATAATATATGCTGACCAGAACAGACAGACATTGTAAATATTGTATGCCACACTCAAATGAAACTAGCCTTAAAAGTAAATAAAGTTCCCGTTTTTAACAAGTTGTCTCCTTGAGTTTGTTGGGCCAAAAAAGCTTCGATATATCAACGGACCAGAGTTCTACCATTGGAAAAGTTGGGAAATTTTGACTCAATTTAGAAACTTCTCAATTTTACTGAAGTCGGGGGTGGGACGAGAGGTGGTGGTACTGGGCATTCCATTGGAATTGGGGGCTTCTTTGTAAATGTTTTGCCGTAAGTATAAAATTATCCAAAAATACGAAAATGTCCTGCGCAGCGTTAATTTAAATGAACACATAAGATTTTGTGATGTGAAACGCTGGAAAGTTAATTTTTTTTAAAAAAATAAAAATAAAATTATCCACCCTTGTAACCCTAAGAAGTTTCAGTTATTTGTCTAGTAGGAAATGCCACTACTAACTGACCACCTTAGAAAGGCCAAAAACAATGTTGCGGTGTCAAAGGCAAGGGTGAACAAATGATGCACCGCAAAAGGAAGAATCTTGGCTTTAAAATGTCGTGCCCAGCGAAGCACCGCTGGTGAAAATCCGTGTATGATCGGGGAGAAAGGTAAAGGTGGCACAGAGCCCCTTAACAAAACTTTTTCCAAACATCACCAAACCATTTGCACTGCTGTTATGTTAACCACTTAAGTCATGATATTTTTTGTGCTGTAAAGACGTTGGGCCCATCACTGCGTTAAATCCAAAGTAGCGAGGAAGTGTCGTTCACGGAATGACTGGATTTTTCAGTATACACGCAAGCAGGTCCTGATGCGAGCCTTTTAGTGAGTGTGTAACAAAGAAAAATTACAGTAAGGCACTACCTCTCTGGAACCTCTATTTTCATTCGCCCGCTGTAAACACTACCTTAATTGTTATTCAGGACTAGGGGCATTGTTATGACCTGTTATCTATTGTTTTAAGAACCAATGAAGTAACTCCTTCCGAGAGGTAGTGGACGAAAATTAAGTCGCGAATGGAATATTCCTGATACATTTCATGTTCTTTTCAGCTCAGAAGATTTTCGACTACTGTCCGAATAGGTCCAAAAAGTTTTCCAATTAACAAATTGACGTCAGTTTTTTTATGCGTCTGTCCTGTTATTGGTGATAAATTGCGTCATAGCATTGTCAAAGTGTTGTAGAAAAAAACAAACTGACAATGTTATGAAAAAAATTTAGATGATTTCTTCATTGAAGACTAGTAGATTTGTGGTATGATTCTCGCCTTATCAAGAATGCAGTGCTGAATCAGTGCTGAAAAGTTCGACAAAACTTTCGCTGGTTAAGTCAGCTTTTCAAATTTCATCCGTCTGTATTCTTATTGACAATAAAAATTAGCCAATCAGCAGCGAGAATTCGCTCAGTTATTGTAAAAAGGTCATTTGATCGTTTCCCATTATTTTCTGGACATTGGCGAAGTATATCGAAGTCTTCCGAACGTTGCCGAAGAGGATACGAAGTTGTTTCGTCAATATCGGGCATATCAGGTGAAGCGGTGCAACTTCTGCCAGTGTTACACAAAGAGAATCGATACAAATTTCCGGGAGCGAACATTAAAAACTGTAAAAGGGATGATTGCGTGAAGCCGAGTCATACGCAGTCAATCAGCCACTGAATTCTCTTGACTCTCGTGACCAGCTTTTCTTTTGCATTGAACAATGACGGGATTATTGGGTGTCAAACTGTAATGTCTTAAGGAGACATTTTTTGTTCACTCCAATTTCAAAGGCATCAAATGCACGCATCTCTCATAAGCATAAGCGCTCTGACGAGTCTTCTAAGGAACTGGGACGTTTGGAATGGCTGGGCGATTTGTTAGACATCGTGTTATTTCCGTATTGGACCGTTTACTATTCATTTTAGGAGCTTGCATTGCGGATGGTTTCCGTAGCAACAAGCTAACAAATGCACTGTACAAATCCGTCACGTCACTTAATGCCGTCATTAAACAAAGAACTTGGACATAAGACGTAATAATAAAACTATTTCATAACCAGGTTGAACCAGATTACGGAAAAGCTGACAAGTACTTTCACACGAAACAGTTGGTGCTAAAAGCTACTAACTGCACTCCTGTTTGTGCGAGACAAGAATTCATGTAATCTGTAATTCAAAACAGTGTTCCTGCCCGCCATCTCTTGACAGAATCTCCGCGCTGCCGTCTGAAGAGACAAAAGAAAGTGTAATTTATTCGTACTTCAAGTGCTTTTATTCACATGTTTGGCATCATGGCTCACGAATCCGCACGGCGGCAAAAGACCCAATCGCGGGATAGTCAAACGCAACAGGAGATCGAGCGCCAGCACACTCTATTGGCTGCAGATCTCGATAAGAGAACTTTGAAAGGAAACGCCAAAGTAGAAGATTGGAGGCATCAAAAAGAGTTCACAGGGCTGTCAAAGAAGGAGAAAAGAGAACGATTCCAGATTCGGCAGCAACGTAACGACATTTTGGCCGACTTGAAAAAGGTGCGACGCGGTTATACGGGACATTACGACGAATCTAAATCGGCGATAGAGAACATTCAGAGCGCCTTGAGACAGCAGTGCCTGACACCGCTAAGAAGTTCAAGGTTGGATGTTCCAAACGCTTATCCAATCAGAAAAGCCAGATCGATGGAGTCAATGCCCGTTGTAAAACCCACAAGCGCGAAATCTGGAGAAAGTGATAGCCTGCAAAGGCCCAAGAGTGGACATTCAGCTAAGAAACCCTCCCCAAAGGCCACAAAAATAAAGCCTTAAACAACAAACAACCGTAGACTATCCAAAATCGAGATGGGACGATGGTAATTACATTATATCAATAGAAACGTGGGAGGAAATCGAATAAAAAATAAGTTGACATTGGGTATGAAGCAACAATGACAACATTGTATAGTGTTATTAGCTAAATTAATGTCCAATGTTCGCTTGCTCTTTGAAGGTAATTACACGCAGAGTATTAAACCATTGGAGTCCTGATGTGATAAAAAGGTTTTTATGCTTGGGATGAGGTGAGAAAAGGGTCCTCGCCATTTCCCATATGTCAGGCTATTGAAAGAATTTGCAAATAACGTAAGTAAACTCACAACAGACATAGTATAATTGCCTTGGCAATAAAACTGGGCTGACTGCAATTTGAGGTGATAATTGTTCATACCTAATTTACTAAGCCAGCGGTCGAACACAAGTACAATGATGCACTAAACATCAGAGGTACGCGGTGCGAGTTCAAAGCTTCTTAACGAGTGAAACTTTGGTGGTGTTTAGTAGCTAACTAAAGGAAGTTTATTGGAGCTTGTTGTTTACATACGGGTTCGTTGAGGGCTTTTGTCTGGCTCAGTGATGACACTCCGATGATCCGATCGCAATGAAAGAGTTGAATTTTTAATGTACTTTTCCTGATTCTGACAAGTCAAGTCAGTCGAATTCAAACAAACGCGTGAAAACTTGCTACTTGAAGGGAACGAAGTTTAGCTCAGCAATCTGCCATAAAATATACCAAATGAACATAAATATCATGTGCAGTGGCGGAACCAGACCTTCACCTAAGGGGGGAGGGGGTGGGGCGCTTTTGATGGCTTGACTATGAATGTTGAATTCTGCGAAGATAATTCCGGCAGATCAAACTGATCAAAGAAAATGCGCCATTTCCGAAAAAAAAAAAGTAGGGCGGGGGGGGGGGGGGGGGGGCTCCCCTGGATCCGCCACTGATGTATACATAAATCCCAGGGGCCGAAGGCTTAGGCTGATACTGACAGGGGAATTATAAGACGGAATCCACCAGGAAGTCGAGTAAGTTGGAAAAAAAATGAAGTACCAGTGGAACGTCGAAATTGGTTTTCGATGTCTGGTGTTGTGTTAGAAAAGATTTCTTTTGATAAGATATTTGAAGCAGTGACACAAAAGTTTGAAATAAGGTGTAAATCATTTTGGTGCAACAGTTTCTTATCAGAAATAAATCAGAAAATGAATTTCAAAGTTCACAAGCTATTCGCAAAAGCTCACGTCTTTTAAGCGATTTAGTAGAATTCAGCGGAAATTCGAAATTGCTTTTCGATGTTTGGTGTTGTTAGAAAAGATTTCTTTTGATTAGATATTTGAAGCAGTCACACAAAAGCTTGCAATAAGGTGTAAATAATTTTGGTACATAATTTTGTCCAATAACTACTCGAAGTCCTGGCGGATTCCGTCTTAATAATTTTCGCTTATTGCACGACCAAGACAGCTTAGAGGGCCAATACAGCTAAAATCATCCAATCAGAATAAAGTCAGTAGTGGACTGGGTAAAACTACTTCCATTGTTATTACATTGTCATGACTAAAAGATATAAAAAGTAGTTCAAAGTGAACACTTAAGTATGTTAGTAGTTCTTTTTTTTCTTTACTTATTTTAAACCACGTTTTAGAATTGTAATGGACGAATGATTTGTGACTGGCCGTTTGCGTATTTTGGGCGCTTAATCCCGCTTTGTCTGATTGAATGATAAATGTTTGGTTATTTCTCTTCCTCTTTTTCGTTCGAGTTGTTCACAGTACTTTTTGAACCATTAACGTGTAGAGAGAATATCAGCCCTCAGCATTCTTCACTGCGCGCTCGATCCCTGCTGTCAAAACCTTTCCGAAAACCGGGGGAGGGGGAATTATAACCGGATGTATTTTTGTTTTGTTTCCGGAAGGGCTTATAAGCGGGGGACCTTATAACCGGAATTTTACGGTATGTTTGTTGCCGCTGTTTTTTGTATTTTATTTTTTTTTTGTCAAATTGAAATGGCCAAGGAACAAGAGTGTTCAAATGAACCTGGCTCACAGGACAGGTACTGAAAACAAGCAACAACGATTGTTGTAGCACCACACCATGACCGCACCTAACAAAAGGCTAGGAACCCCTTTATATTAGGAAGGGAAGTTTATGAAAATGGACTACAGATGGTTAAACTTGAGTAGGGTTATTAAAATTCCTTTGAAACTAATTAAGTATACGAGACGTTGCGGTATATTGGCAAGAAAATACGAACAACGAAAAGCCGGACTGGTCTGTCATTACCCATTGAAGGAATAGAAGCAATAATAACTGCGAAATGATATCGAGGAATAACGTTAACAAATCCCTTATTCGATGGTTTGGCAGATAATACCAAAAGTCAATATTAATACCGCAGGTACCTCCATATTACCTGACAAGCCCTCAAATAGGGTGTAAGTCTTCTGCTCGCATGCAGTTCCGCTTTCAAATTGCACTGCCTAAATTGGCCAATTCCGATATACTAAAATTCTAACTTGGCTCTGAGGTTTGGGGGAATAAAACAAAAGATATGATTTATTCATCCCTCAACCTCGAATGTGGTATCTTTTGTTTTATTCCCCCAAGCCTCGGAACCAAGTTAGAATTTTGAAATATCGGAATTGGCCAATGTATTGACGGCGGTATTGCCCTAATGCACGACCTTGTCCGTCAGGAAACTAAGTACCATATAAATTCTCTAAGCCGGGGTTCAATAGTGACACAGCTCTCTTAAGCTTGTAATTCTACTGGTCCTCTAGTAAGCAGCTGCTATTGTTTTGGGGGCTAGGGGCATTGTTCTTGTTGTTTGTTCTATTGTTCTCTCAGCCACTCATGTGAGACCTTACGAGAGCTGCATACCGACCCCCGGGGTTGCTAGGCAGCATGACGTAGCTATATGACGACAACTTCACGCGACAATCTTCGGATTTCTGATTTGACACAACTGGAAAAAATCGTGAAATCTTAGAGTCTGTTGACGAAGATTTATCGCCATGTAAATTACTTGCTAGCTTCCAAGCTACTTGCTTACTTTGTTGCCAAGTGGCTCAGTCCAGGTTTTCCTTATACCTTTTTTTATGTATCTTGCTCCTTCTTAAGATAATTCGCATTTTCATGTCTTTATTTTCGTTGTGTTGGGATTTATATTACATTAATCAGTTTTACTACAACTTTGTAGGCGGCATAAGCTTGCACATTATGAACGTAAAATTATTGGTACACACCTTCACACCTTATTTAATTAATCTAATTCAGTCTAAAATCATTTTGAAAACCATAAAATTATTTCACCCCCTCATACCCCTCTCAGTTATAAGGTTTTTTTCCTTTTTTCGAAGTTTAAAGCTTACTACGTTCTTGGAAGCAGACAAAGCGAAATTTAACTTAAACACATCATGGAAAAAGACCATTTATAAAAATATTATGAATAACCCTTTCCCTCAAATCACACACCCCTCAATCCCAAGCTGAGTTTTAAGCTATATTCAAAAGCTAACTGAAACATAGCACGCCAAGTTCTTCTCTTTTTAGGTCTCTAAACGCCATGAGGCGCAAGGTCTCATATCTCACAAGATAGCCTGTTGTTGTTGTCTGCATTTTGACCAAGTACTAAGTCTCATTTTGACAAAAATTAGGAAATGCTGGGTAACCAAGTCCATATATACGAGTATTTCTACAAGAAAACCTGTCTGCAAATCAAGGAGAAACTCAATAATTCCTAGGAAAATAGGGCTCATCCTAGGTGTAAGAACCCGTGAAGCTCACCAGTGACGTACAGCAAAGAACGACCGAGACAAAAAACAACCTCGTAAACAGTAGATCCAAAACAAAGACATCCTCGTTCCCAGGGCGCCGACCACGTGACCAAAAGAAACGGAGGGCTCTGGGAACGAGAATGAAACAAAGAAAAGTTTCACAGATTCTTACACCGACGTAAACTCAAAAATAGACCACTTTAAAAGTTTTGTTGATAGCATAGTTTCGCATTTGTAGCTGTTGATTTAACTCTGATATCCTCCAAACAGCTTGAAAATCTCTCTTAATTCCGCTATTTGCGGATCTTTCAGCGGTTGAAGTGGTGATCTTGTTGGGCCGCCATAGTAGCCGAAAAACTCCATGGATTTCTTCAATCCGGGAACACCGAATGTCTTGGTTACCTAACAAATAGAACAGAAATGAGAGATAGAACACACGGTGAAAGATTTAAGTCATGGTTAAGACAGAGTTAAAATCGTCCGACCAATAACGAGTAAAAATCGAAGAAATGCGGAAGACTACCATACATAAACTTTGTTTATAGCTTTCAATCTTCCAACATCCTGATATCGTATAACACGAAGTAAAGAGAATAAATCAACTTAGGAGCCGCACTGCCTATTCAAACAGAAAATGCGAACATAAAACGATTGGTAGACGAAGGTCAATGAACATCAAACGAGTCGAGTATGTAACGAAAACTTATGAACGCACACGAAGATGACCAACATGAAACGGTTGGCTCACGTGATTCAACTCAGACTGATCGAGAGCAAAACGTGCAAACAAAGCACAACCACAAAAGTGCCCCCCACAAAAATATACCTACCGCTGTGTTTGGCAGAATTAACTTGTGTTGCAGTAGCTTAGCTTCTTCCATTTTTCCATGTTTGTGTAACTCATGAAGTTTACAAACTTCTCTTCCCAGAACGTTTGCCAAAGCGCACACACCACCAACGGCACCTTAAAATAGTCGCAAAAAAAGTTGCGATCAGAGAACAAAACTTGATAAAAGTGCAATTTATTACAATTTAGATGTTGTGTCTAGTTTTAACACTTCCGCTAAAATTTAAATTTGGGACGGAGTTTTTCTTCGGAGTGTAACTACCCCTGCGGTTTCGCAGTGAAGGATGCCGCTAAGTAACAGTAAGGGCTCGCGAGACAACTTTCCATCTTCTCGTGAGGTTTTCGTGTAACATTTTGATCAGTTGTTAAACTGGGAAACCTTTCGGGCGTACATGCCATGTGACTTACCAAGGCAGTAAGATGCGAAAAGAAAACTTGCTGATCCAGCTAAAACTTGAAAATTGTTTTCAGTAGTCTTGTGAATTACGTAACCAATTTTCGTGATCTGAAAAATAAATATAGAAGCTCGCATTACGGGAAAAATATCTTCGAAAGAGCAGATGTGAATGGTGATAGATAAATTACATTCAGATTATTAAAACATTTTTTCAGCTTTTCTAACTCAATAAGAATATTTCGGGCACCAATTCCTTTACTAAAAACCTTCCAATTTGTATCTGTTTTATTTTGAAGTCAAGCTATCTCAAGTTCTTTGTTCTTTCCTTGAAGTTTAAAAATCATTAAATCTATTAGAATCTTTGAAGACAGTTTTTTTTCCCTCACAATGCTGCTGGCTGTCAGATTTTTTCAGATATGTTTGCTGCGTTTGTTTTAATTCTGCGTTTGGTTCCTCTTTGAGTGGTAAAAAACCTGTATACAACTCATTCTAGCCAATAGGAGTAAAGAAGTCGCCTTTTTAGCCAATCAGATTAAAGGCACTCACGTGACTTTTCCCGCGCTTTTCACCGGTAACAAGCTGGTGCTGGTTACATGTTTTTGCTCAAGTTCTGATTGGTTAATTAAGTGTACATAGCCAATCATTTTGGGTTCCAAAGGTCACAAAACCAATCCTGACCAATAATTAAAACTGGGATACAACAGCGTTTTACATACATCTCCACCACTGTCCTTGAGCGCTATGATGTTAGGATGAGATGATAATTTAATAATGCAGTCTGAAGGCATATCGATGCCAGTATTTGCTGGAACACTGTACAGGATAACAGGAATTGGAGAACTGTCGGCAACCTGGCGGAAAATAAAGTTGTCATTATAATCAATGTTATCTTAGGGAGCATTATGAGCTAACCATTAAACTTTGAGGTGTGTGTCAGGGGGGTGGGGTGACATTTTTCGTTTGAGATTATTTTCAGTCACGGTTGTGTTATGTGTGATGTCATTTTATGTATTTTTTTTTAAAAAAAACAAAGAAATTGACATAATTTCACAACATAATTTCTTACACAAGCCTTGCACCGACAAGCCTGTGGTCCTCGGATTCCAAATTGAATTGGAATTTAGAAGACAATACAATCATGGCGGCCAGTCGAGTGTTTTTCCTCTCAGCTATTTTATCGCTCTTGCTACATCATACAGCTTTTCAATCTAGCGTATTCCAACCTCAGTGCTTTGAAAACAAATATTCTTCCCATCCAACGAGTATAGGCGCATTAACAAGCACCACGTATGTTGCTATGAGAGGTAATTTTGGATCGCCCTCGAGAACCTTGAATGGTGGCCATCTTGAATACCACGAACTTGCTGAACTTGGAAACAATCTCGGAAACCACATCAAGATGGATATATTACCGCTGGCTTCACCATCACTGTACGACGATCTTACTGGGCATAAGGTTATTATCCAACTTGGCCAGCTCGTAAGAGTCTCTTTATCGAAGCATGGATTTTTAAGATCTCGCATGAGCCTTTCAAAATGGACGAAACATGGCCAAACCGTATTACTGTTAGCCGGACACGACCCTCCCATTGACATAACTATTTACTTGGATGTGTCTACTAATCCTGGCCCACAATCTCTGAATAAGATCGAAACCGTAATCATTACAAGGGCAGAAACCAAACCAAGGAATCGGTCGCGCCATTATTCAAATTTGGTACAAGTTCCGTTGACTGCACCGGCCATTGTTTACAACAATAGAGCGGAGCTAATGAAGTGTTTCGTCCTGAATGCCCAGTCACTTGGGAACAAAGGGCCTGACTTTGTTGACTACATTTACGACTCTGGAGTTGACATTGCTGTTATTACTGAAACTTGGCTGAAATCTGAGAATGCTGCTGTTAAAATCGCTGCGACACCGAACGGTTATCGCTTTTTCGACCATCCTCGCCCAGATAGAATCGGTGGTGGCACTGGCATTTTAGTACGGGACTCGCTTGTGGTCAAACAAGCAGGAGCGGGTATTCTCAATTCCTTCGAGTACTCAGAGTGGATAATTGTCTCAGGCTCATTTCGTCTACGCCTAGTTGTGATCTACAGGCCTACTTACTCGCCCAATCATCGGGTTACTGCGAGTATGTTTATCACAGAATTCGCCGAATTCCTGGAATCTGTTGTCATGACAACTGAGCCGCTGGTTATGGCCGGCGATTTTAATATTCATGTCAACGCGCAATCGAACAATGATGCTGTTCGTTTCCTAGACCTACTTGCGTCAATGGGCTTACAACAATACGTTGACTTCCCTACTCATATATCTGGTAACACTCTGGATCTGCTGATAACCAGAATTTTAGATTCTAGTCTTATACAGGATGTCCAACCCGATACATACTTTTCCGACCACTGCTCAGTGCTATTCTCCATAAACGCTTCAAAACCGCACTTGTCACGAAAGCAGGTATCTTTTAGAAAAACGAAAGCTATTGATACAGCTGCATTCATGAAGTATCTATCTGCATCAAAACTGTGCCAGGACCCTCCATCTGAGCCTGACAAGCTGGTAGACTGTTATAATAGAACGCTAGGTGAATTACTGGATCAACATGCTCCACTCAAGAAGAAAACTGTCACGGTCAGACCCCAGGTGCCTTGGTACTCAGAGGAGATCCGTGAGGCCAAGAGAGAGCGCAGGCGTGCTGAAAGGAGATGGAGGTCTACTGGGTCTCCTGCTGATTTTGAGTCATTTAAAAGGCACAAAAATCGTGTCACGCATTTGCTGAATGATGCTAAATCAACCTTCCTTGCTGAATTCATAGATCAGAATTCTGATAACCAAGGCAAGTTGTTTCGGGCCGTGAAAGACCTTTTAGTAGAAAAGAATACACTATGCTTTTCAGACTATACGGATAAATCAGCACTTGCAAATGACTTGGGGAAGTACTTTGTGCAGAAAGTTACCCGGCTACGAAACGAGCTTGATCAATGTGATGTCCCGAATGATAATGGTACCAATAGTAACTTACCGACCCCACCAGTTATTGAGGCGTTTGCGCCGCTAAGCGAAGATGATGTGCGCATGCTCATCGCGAAATCTAAATCTACATCCTGTTGCCTCGATCCTATTCCCACGCCACTAGTAAAGTCCTGCATTGAGCCTCTTATTCCGGTGGTAACCAGGATAATTAACAACTCTTTGGAGTCAGGAATTTTTCCTGAGAAATGGAAAGAGGCCGTGGTCAAACCGTTGTTGAAGAAATCGGGCTTGGATCCAATATTTAAGAACTTGCGTCCTGTGAGCAATTTAGCCTACATTTCTAAGCTCGCTGAGCGAGCTGTATTCAATCAGACATACGACCACCTAGTCCGCTCAGGTCTTTATCCGCAATTGCAGTCTGCATATCGTCAATATCATAGTACAGAGACAGCGTTAGTCAAAGTTGCTAATGATATTCCTTTGAATATGAACTCGCAGCGCGTAACGCTACTCGTCCTCTTGGATTTAAGCGCTGCGTTTGACACAGTGGATCACGAGATTTTGCTAAGACGCTTGACTACGAGCTTTGGTATACGGGGGAAGGCTCTAGAGTGGTTTTCATCGTACTTGTCAGGGCGCAGCCAGCGCATTTTGTTCGATGGGGTTACATCAGACAATTTCGATCTGCGCTTCGGTGTTCCGCAGGGGAGCTGCCTAGGTCCGCTTCTCTTTGTTGTTTACGCCTCCAAGCTCTTCGAGATAGTACAAGCCCACGTGCCCGACGCCCACTGTTTCGCTGATGACACTCAGCTCTACCTTTCATTCAATCCGAATAGTCCAACAGATCAAGCTGAGGCCGTGTGTACAATGGAGAGATGTATCAGTGACTTAAGAAAATGGATGTACCAGGATAAGTTAAAGATAAATGATGATAAAACTGAATTTCTAATTATTGGATCTAGGCAACAAATGTTGAAAATTAATGATTGTACAATCCGTGTTGGCACGACAGATATCAAGCCTGTGTCTGAAGTGCGCAATCTAGGCTCCTGGTTTGACTGCAATTTTTCTATGTCGACTCATATCTCTAAGTCTTGTAGTGCAGCTTTTTTCTGGTTACACAATATTAAGCGAATTAGCAAATTTCTATCAAGAGATAAATTAGAAACGGTTTTGCACGCGTTCGTTACCAGTAGAATTGATTATTGTAATGGACTTCTCTATGGACTACCAGACTGTGAAATTGCTAAATTGCAGAGAGTGCAGAACGCTGCGGCTCGGCTGCTAACTTCGAGTCGCAAATATGATCATATTACGCCTGTTTTACAAGAATTACACTGGCTGCCAGTTAGATATAGAATTCATTTTAAAATTTTACTTTTAACTTTTAAGGCTCTCAATGGCATGGCGCCAGCTTATATTAGTGATTTAATTAATGTAAGAAAGCCCGCACGCTATTCACTGCGCTCTATAACTTCAGGCACGCTTCTTTTGCACCCAGCAGGGAAAATGAAGAAGTCGTTTGGTGACAGGTGTTTTAGTGTAGCTGCGCCTACACTTTGGAATGCGCTTCCAGCTTGCCTGCGGAATATTAGTTCTATTCTTATTTTTAAATCTCGTCTTAAAACATATCTTTTTAAATTAGCTTTTAGCCTTTAGATCTCGTTATTAATATGTATATATTCAGTATATTTTAATATTTTAAGGTTTTAATATTGTATATGTAATGCTTTTTTTTTAATATTTTAATGTTTTAATATTGTATATGTAATGCGCCTTTGATCATTTCCATGCTAAAAGGCGCACTATAAATTAATAAATTATTATAATTATTAAATTATTATTATAATTATTATTTCTGTGTAGGGAGGAAAGCTTGCAAACCCAGAGAAGAACCCTCAGAACAAGGGTGAAAGCAAACACCAAACTCAACCCAAATATGACCCTGGGTCTGGGGATCAAACCTGAACTACTGGTGGGAGACAAGTGATTCGAGTGATCTCACCACTGTGCCATCCCTGCCCAACCCCCCCCCCCCCCCCCCCAAAAAAAAAAAAAAAAAAATTTCCATCAGAATTGAATATGAAACTGGAATTGAAAGTGATAGTTCTACTTCATTTATGAACAGTACCTGAGTAAAGTGTTTCTCCAAAGCTTCAGATGTCATGCCATTCTTGTAGTAACAGGGTGTTATAACAAGTGCTGCATCAGCACCTGCCTCAGCCATTTTGTTTGTCATCTCTATTGTGTCCCTTGTTGCTACGAGAAGAAAATGATGTTATTTTAAATGTGGCTAAATGTAATTTAGGCAAAGTTAACCTCGAAGCAATGCTCTCCAGCAACCTTATGCAGGAAGCTTGGCGGTTCGCTGGGGCATTTTGTGACGCCTATACGCAGTACGCCGCTACCGCTGGCCGCATAAAGCTCCGGGTGGCCCCAGGACCCGTGCAGGGGCGTTTCATGACCTTTACACGCAGTGCGCTGCTCGCTATCATTCGCAAGCTCATTTCGCTAGCACATTCGCTCGCAAGCTTGGCAATTTTCGCTCCTGTTCCAGTGTTTCGCCTTTTTCGTTCGCTTTTCTGCTTTTATGCGTTATGGATCGTGATTCGGGCACCACTCGTCTCACCAACAACAGCCTTTCGGCCAGCATCTTCGAGTCTTCGAGTGCTGTTTTGCCGTCTACGACCTCTCCATCCGTCGTGTCATCTGTTGCTGCGAGCGTGGCCTCGTCAGCCCCGCCGCCGACCTCAACTATCACGCTCGATCCGGCCTTCGTAGCGGCGGTGGCTTCTGCAGTTCAGGCTGCACTCACCCCAGTTACGCCACAAGCTTCGGGAATTTCGCCGTCGTCTATCACTGGAGCCGCGTACTTGCCCGGCTTGGCGAACGTGCCATCTTCGTCTGGGGGCGTTCCCGTCCTTGCTCACGACCTCGAGCAACACACTTCGTCTTTCTTGGCTTCTGGAGTCTCTCCGTTCAGCGTCCCATCAAGCCTTCAACCCGCGGTACCGCAAGGTAGGCCATTGCTTTCTGTTCCTTCCTTTATTTCAACGTTTGCAACACCGCGCTCGGCGATTTCTAGCCCGGCGATCGCCACGGGTGCTTCTCTGTCCGTGCCATCCTCCGTTAGCTCCACGAGTCTTGGCCTGCCTTCGTCCTTCCAACAGCCGTTCGTCTTGGCCCCGGGTTTTACTCCGGTTCCGGCAAAGACTGTTAGCCAAATTCTCGCCGGGAAGTTCATCGATCTGGGGGATTTGCTTTCCGCGAACATTTCGGAGAAGGAACCAGAGTCGCAAGTCTACTTCGGCGGTCAATTGGTCGTCACACCTTCGGCGAAGAAACATCGTCGAAAGATCGATGACATTGTCTCATGGTCCGAAGCGTTCTCCATCTTCACGTTGATTTTAACCTCCTACTTTCCTCACCGCTGGAAAGATCTAACTTGCTACAAGCTGCTAATTTTGCAGACGCATCGCCACTTTAGCGGTCGGGTATGGCGGTCCTACGACATAGCTTTTCGCCAACATGCGGCTGCGACCAAGCTGGTGGACTGGTCATCCATGAACTCAGAGCTTTTCAACTTCCACGCAGCCGGGGCTGCTCTTCGTCCCGGTGCTACTGGTGCGAGTCCCGACGTCCCAGAACCGTCCGGCGCGCCGTCCTCGCAAATAATCTGCCGTTCGTGGAATAGAGGTCGCTGTTCGTCCCAATACAACTACTGCAGATACGCCCATCGTTGCAGCATTTGCGCTGGCCCCCATCGCTCTTCCGAGTGTTCAGTTCGCAAAGAATCTGTGCCCAGGGATGACCGCAAACGCCCCTCGCCACCTCCACCTGCTTCTGCCTCTTCTTCGAAGGCCAGACGTCACTGAGAGGCGAACTTGGCACTTTTACATTAGCGGCCTTAGACTCTTTACAGACAGAAACTTTCGATCCATTTAGTTTTTCAGGTTATTGCTGTTGTTGCTTGTTATTGTTCTATCTTAGGCTTGTACGGGCAGTCGTTGTTTTTATATTTTGCTGTTCCGAGTCTCCCGATTTTGTTTTTTCCTTATTTTATCACACGTCTCTAGTTTATCGGCCTACGACTCTTGTCCGATCATTTTGTACTTATCGCTTTTCGTTTTTTGCAATAAATACCCCTTCTAGGTAGTCCAGCTTTCCTTGTTTTTGTCTTGACTTGCTAATCCCATTCCGCGTCTGTTGCAGCTCATAGGTCCCCCCCTTACTTATCAGACTTTCCCTTTTTTGCTCTTTTCCTGTAGCCGGCTCGGAACTTCCTCCCGTCTCTGCCGTTAGCCTCTTGCACCACGAGGTGTTCGCACGCGAACTAGCCAGCCATCCGGATCAGCAACAGGCCTCTTATGTCCTCCAGGGGATCAAACATGGTTTCCGGCTAGGCTTTCAGTCATCCTTTCCGCTCAAGTCAGCAAAACAGAACAAACAGTCGGCCCTCCTGCATGCAAACGTCGTAGATGAGTACTTGGCCAACGAGGTCATGTTGGGTAGGGTTGCCGGGCCTTTTCCTGTCCCTCCATTACCTAACTTGCACATCAGCAGCTTCGGGGTTATTCCGAAAAGGGGGCAACCTGGGAAGTGGCGCCTGATCGTTGATCTATCGTCTCCTGGAGGTCGTAGCGTGAATGACGGCATTGATCCCCAGGACTTCACTCTCCAGTACATTCGTCTGGACGAGGTGATCCGCATGGTGTCGCGCTATGGCCCTGGGGGCTTAATGGCCAAGTTTGATGTTGAGGCCGCCTACCGGAATATAGCCATCCATCCTGAGGACCGATCTCTCCTCGGCATGAAATGGCGTGGCCAGTATTATGTTGACCTCACACTGCCCTTTGGCCTCCGCTCCGCCCCCTTCATCTTCAATTCAGTAGCCGATATGGTGGAGTGGATCCTCCTAAACCAGCATTCAGTGTCTGATTTGCTGCATTATCTGGATGACTTTATCACTGCTGGACCCCCGCACTCTCCTCAGTGCGCTTACAACCTGAGCACTGCCCTGGCAGTCTGCAAGTCTCTGGGACTTCCTCTTCACCCCAATAAGTGTGTTGGTCCAACCACTTCGCTCTCTGTCCTAGGAATTGAGCTCGACTCGGTTCAGCAAATTGCCCGCCTACCAGAGGATAAACTTCAGGCACTCAGCCAATTCATTCATACCTGGCTCCAGCGTACCTGGTGCAAGAAACGCGAACTCGAATCTCTGATTGGTCACTTGCACCACGCTGCGAAGGTGGTATGGCCTGGCAGAACCTTTCTTCGTCGACTCTGGGACTTCCTCTTCACCCCAATAAGTGTGTTGGTCCAACCACTTCGCTCTCTGTCCTAGGAATTGAGCTCGACTCGGTTCAGCAAATTGCCCGCCAACCAGAGGATAAACTTCAGGCACTCAGCCAATTCATTCATACCTGGCTCCAGCGTACCTGGTGCAAGAAACGCGAACTCGAATCTCTGATTGGTCACTTGCACCACGCTGCGAAGGTGGTATGGCCTGGCAGAACCTTTCTTCGTCGACTTATCGATTTGCTTTGCTGCTTTCGTAACAAGGATCATCCCATCCGCATCAATCGAGAGTTTCGCCAAGATTTGCTGTGGTGGCAGCGCTTTCTTTCCTCGTGGCACGGTGTTGGGTTTTGGCTGTACCCCGGCATGTCCGCTGTAGCTGACATTGAAGTCACCTCCGATGCCGCTGGTTCTCTTGGCTTTGGCGCCTACTCCCAGGGTCACTGGTTCTATGGCCCATGGTCTCCCACCCAGGCCCAACAATCTATCGCTTACAAAGAATTGTTTCCTGTGGCGATTGCGGCTCATTTGTGGGGTTCTCATTGGTCAAGGAAACACGTCCTCTTTCGCTCTGATAACCAGTCCGTGGTGGCTATGCTCACATCCAGGACCTCAAAGGTTCCCGCCTTGATGCACCTACTTCGGGATCTCCTGCTGTCTGCTGCGCGTTGGGGGTTTTCCTTCTCTTCTGTTCATGTTCCCGGCATTCAAAACAATGTTGCTGACGAAATTTCTCGCTTTCATTGGCAGGAGTTTCGCCGACTGGCCCCGGAGGCTCAGCCGAACCCGTGTCCTATCCCACAGTTTCTCCTGGAAAGCTTGATACCTCCCTACTAGAGGAACGATGCCGGCACTTCCTGGTCCAAGGTTTGGCCCCTTTAACTCGCAAATCGTACGCTTCCGGCCAAAGAAAATTCTACAATTTCTGCCTTCAAGCTGGCAAGCTCCATGCAAATGGATCTCCATGTCCAGTTGATGAATGGACGTTGTGTCTGTTTGTTTCCTTCCTCGCAGATTCTATTCAGCACTCATCTATCAAAGTTTACCTTTCTGCCGTTCGCTCTCTGCAGATCGAGCAAGGTTTTCCCGACCCATTAATTAACTGCTTGCGTCTTCAACGAGTGATGAGAGGGATAAAGCGTTCTCAAGGTTCCCCCGCTGCCCAGCGTCTTCCCGTGACCGATAGTATCCTTTCTCTCGTTCACCAGGCCTTGGACCTCTCATCTTTTGATCACTGCATGTTTTGGGCAGCGTGCACCTTGGGCTATTTTGGTTTTCTGCGTTCAGCTGAATTTACTGTGCCTAACCTAGCCAGCTTCTCGCCAGAGCTTCATTTGTCGGCTGCAGATGTCTCAGTGGACTCCAGGCTCTCCCCCTCAGGCATGCGTATCTGGATTAAAACATCAAAGACCGACCCGTTCCGACAGGGCTGCTACATTCACATTGGTCTGGGAAAGGCTCCTCTCTGCGCTGTCCACGCCATGCTGTCCTACCTGGCAGTGCGGGGTGATAAGCCTGGCCCTTTATTTCTGCTCAGATCTGGCCAACCTCTGTCTCGCGCCATTTTGACGAATTGGCTAAGAGAAATCTTGTCGTCAGCTGGGGTTCCAGGCAATTTTTCCAGCCACAGCTTCCGCATCGGAGCAGCGACTGTCGCGGCTCGCAACGGTGTCCCAGACCACCTTATTCAGGCTCTCGGGCGTTGGACAAGTAATGCTTACCAGCTGTATATAAGAACTCCGTCGGAAGCCTTGGCTAGTCTTTCCAATCGTCTGGCATAATTCGGCCCTCGCCTTTGTTTGTTCATTCTCCCTCCGTCACGGCCAGGCCGAGGTTCATCTGGTTGGAGAGAATCACTATGAGAGTACTCAGCTAGCATTGCAGCTTGGTTAGCTCGCAGCCTGCTCATGGTTTGGGTAAGTGCTTGCTATGATTCTTTCTCGTGCATGCGGGTCTCCTGGTGCTTGGAGTTTTTGGAGTCGGAGGTCCCATTCTCCCTGTTCGCTGGCCCCTCCTTTTTCAAGCACCTTGGGATTGGAGGTTTGGGTGGTGGCCGCTTCTGGGTTACCATAGATACCTCCTCCCCTGCTGTGCATTGCCCGGCTCCACCAACCTTGAGGCACCAACGCCCAAGCTCATCTATTGTTGATGAGTTTAAATGTGGCTAAATGTAATTTAGGCAAAGTTAACCTCGAAGCAATGCCCTCCAGCAACCTTTGGATGCAGGAAGCTCGCGTGCAACCTTGGCGGTTCGCTGGGGCATTTTGTGACGCCTATACGCAGTACGCCGCTACCGCTGGCCGCATAAAGCTCGGGGTGGCCCCAGGACCCGTGCAGGGGCGTTTCATGACCTTTACACGCAGTGCGCTGCTCGCTATCATTCGCAAGCTCATTTCGCTAGCACATTCGCTCGCAAGCTTGGCAATTTTTGCCCGGCCCACCCTCCCTCGGGTGAGTTGATGAGCCTCATGCTAGGTTGGTAAGTATTCCACTGAGTCCTTCAGTGTGACGGTGCCCAGGTGGGTGGTGGCCGCTTCTGGGTTACCATGGATACCTCCTCCCCTGCTGTGCATTGCCCGGCTCCACCAACCTTGAGGCACCAACGCCCAAGCTCATCTATTGTTGATGAGTTTAAAGTTGTTTTTCATGGAGTACAGAACTGCATTCAAACCAAAGTAAGCCTTAAATGATAGTTAACTGTGATAGGAAAACAACTAAGAGGTGATAATGAGCCCATAAAAGAAAACACAGATTTACAATAAAGAAATATGGCCCTTTAGCCAAGATTTTCTTAGCAAGAATAAGAAAAAAATCAGGTAAGACTTTTTATGACTTCTTTCTTATTTTCTTACCTTCACAACCTGATCCTGCTAAAACAAGTTTGTCTTTCGGTGCAAGCTCTCTCACCTTTCGTACTAAATCAATCTTCTCTTCAGGTCTCATAAATGCATATTCACCATTGGAGCCTTGAACGACATACCCTGCAACACAAGCAAAGTATTGTATGATTATTTATTTCCTTGTCAAATAATCTCTGAGGGCATTTTAGGGGGTGTACATGTTCCCCTTATAAATATCATGCATTTTCTCCCTTGCATGTTTTCCACAACAAATTCAATATCATTCCCATTCTCATCCCCAGAGGCCCCTATATATATCGTTCTGGTCTGTGTCAGGCATCGAGACCTCTGGCTGTCCCAATTTCTAAACATGCATAGAGTACTCACTCTGTATTTTTCAGCCAATCAGATTTGCCAGATTTGATAATGAGTCCATGAATCATGGACTTCCCGTGGTTCCGGAGGCGGTCAGAGGTCTTGATCCCTGGTGCAGACCAGAAGGATTGTGCCCTCTGCAGATGAGAAAATAACGTATTGTTCCCTAAAAATTTTCATGCCAAGTTCCCATTAATAGCAGAGATATCCATTGTTCCCTCAAAATAAATCAACTTTATCTCTTGTTCCCTTGAAATAAATGACTGTGTTCCCTTGTTCCAAATAAAAAAACCTTGGAGGCCCTAATCTCTGACTTCACAGTACCGTACTTATTTCTAGATCACTGACAGACATTTTTTTGGGAATTTGTTACAATAGTCAGTTCCAAAAGAATGGAGTAAGCAGTCCACTCCATTCCCAGAAAAGAACTTTAAAAAGTCAAGGGTAATTTGGGGTATTGAGTTGTTACGGATGCCTACATGTACATGTACATGCATTTTCGTTGCTTATTTTCTATGAATCACTCATTCAGTAACTCAACATTAACCAAACCATGCACAAGGCCATACTGTTTCACTGTTTTCAATTAATTACTTAAAAAACATATATTGAAGGTTGTAAATAGCTTGTTGTTATTATTATTATTCATTCATCACATACACAGAGCACTATAGTCTTAATATATTGTTTACCCACCAGTTTCCTGTGGGATTAATTAGTGAAATATAAACATGAGCCATTTAATGCATCTGCCCAGTAGGTATTTGCACTCAAGATTGTTTTGACAATATTTTTAGCAATGATTGAAAGACCGACTGCACATCTATTTCAAACACTACTACAATATTTATCATATCTAGACTGTTAGTCTGTGCATTCCATACAATCTATTGACACTGTTTGTGATAACAAGAATAGTTGAATACATAGTTCATACATTTCCGAAGTGATCTCTGAAAAGAGCAAAAGCATTTTGCAGTTGTAGTAAATCCTTTGGGGAGGTGCACTGGCCTAATGGTTAGCGCACCGGACTCTGGATCCAGTGCTTTGGGTTCAAGCCCTTCAGTTGCTTGGGATCACTGCATTGTGTTCTTGGGCAAGACACTTTACTCTCACAGTGCCTCTCTACACCCAGGTGTATAAATAGGTAGGGTACAGGCAAATTTAATGTGGGGGGGGGGGGGGGGGGATAACTCTGTGGTGGATTAGCATCCCATCCAGGAGAAAAGTAGAAATACTTCTTGTCGCTTCATGCTATGGAGACCAGGATAAGCTCAAGCCTGATGGGCCACTAGGTTCGAACCCAGTCTTACAGTGTAATGTAGTAAATCCTAAATTAAACTAATGACCCTCTGATAGTGATGACTCTCCAAAAGAAGCGAGCTCAAACATCACTTGACTTGTTATGAGAAATAAGCAGAATAACAGATACAACAAGCTGTAAATTAACATCCCTTTTTTCATTTTATTTTATGAATAGATTGACTCACACATGGTGCATGTTTTACGCAATAGTAATGACTCCCTCCCACCACTCAAAGCAGCGTCCTCCTGAAAGTAGCAACTCCTCAAAAGTATGATCTTGGAAAATGTTGCTAAAACTAAAAGCAATGGGAGTAACTGCTTTTCGAACTCTACAGTATTTACATGCCTGTCTCTGTTCAAAATAGACTTGTAGTCTCACGATCATTATTATAGTAAGCGTGGTGAAAAAAATATTGGTCGTCATGGTCCACTGCCCAGAGGAGTAGAATATCATAATTCACAAAATAACTGGTATCCATAATTGACAAATTAGTCTTTCATTTAGTAGACTTTCAAATCCAATGCTGGTCACTTATAAGGTTTAAAATAACACTTGGATTACGATATTATTTTTTATCGCCACTTAGCCAACATACATATCAATATTATTAAAAAACAAATCGCTTAGTTTGCTACCTGACTGTGTACAATCACAAAATGGCACACAAATTTTAGGACAAACTTTAAAATTCGGATAGTCTTTGGTAGGTGTAAATGACAATTTTTGTACCATTTAGTCAAATATCAAAATTCAGCACAAGAACATATCATTATATCCTGACTCCTATTTTAAAATGTGATGCCAACATTTTGAAAGTATGTCACTTAAAGGAAAGAGGCCTAATATGTCCTTAGCTCAAAATAGATGATCATCTATGAAATCTTATTCAGATATTGTCCCTACTTAAAGTAACTGAAACAGTTCTGAAACAACTCACTCACAACAACTAGAAAAGCTGTAAGGTAACAACATTTGGGTACAACATTCGAAATTTAATTCACTACAATGGTGAATGCAGCTTGAAAAATTAACAGAATTTTTTCAAGTTCACTGTTTGCAGTCCATCTCAATATTTTCCGCTGTCAACCATTGTTGTTTAGTTTTGTTTTTTAATTAATTCATCAGTGTTTTTCTACCTTAAGTTAGCAAACTATTTTGAGGTGTTCTGTAATTTATTTGAAGTTAATTTTGTATAGCATAAAAAACCAACTATCAGCGAATAATATTATTAGTGGTGTGCCGATCATCGATTATAATCGAAAATTGATGGAAAACTTTAACGTTGTGTCATCTTTGATGCATAAGTGATTATCAAAGAAAATTGAAAAAAATATATTGGTTAGTAATACAAATAAAAATATCGATGGAAATGTGTGTTGCTCGTTTTTACTGGACCCATTTGATACATTCCAAATTATGAATATGTCTCACAAATATTGTAATTGTACGTACCAATTGACGAGATGATTGGGCGAAACGGAGGAGTTGTGTTGGGTGCTCTAGTCTTGTGCATTTTGGGCAGACCGTATATTCTCGCCGGCTGAGAGCCAGTGGGATAGATGTTGCTATACGTTGCATCATCCAAGTGGCCGTTGTTCTTGAGTTTCCCTCCATTTCGCCCGATCATCTCACGAATATATGCTATGCTATGCCGAGTTCATACACAAAATGCACACGCCGCTTTATGACTTGACTGCCTATGAGCAGATTTATCTCATTTTAATCGATCATTGATAATTTGGGACAATCTGATTATTTCCACCAATTGATTATGACTGTCTCTGTATTCTATAAAATCTCCACTCTCGTCATTCAGTATGGGACATTTTTTTACAAATCCATCTTTGGTAGCACATGTTGTCACACAAATATACCAGGAAGTGAATATTGGTACAAAAATATTCATTCTCAACTTCATGCTTTGTTCAAAATATGGGTGAATTAAACATCAGGCCCAGTTGACAAATATTAGTAAAATGTAGTTAATGAAACATGATGTGCTAGATGGCTTTTAAACTGGTGGTTCAGTTCTCCTGTTCTTCCAAGAAACAACAAAGAATATTTTATATTTAACATGAAATGTGAAGGAAACGTGAATCACTTCTGAAAAAACACACCAATATTGCATGTTGCAATATTGTCTTACAGTAGGCAAGCTTTGTTTAGATTGATATTTAGTGTGTGATTTCTTACATGGTGTTTCTAATTAACAATAGAGACAACAAGCCTGAGATTTCAATGAGCAAATACTCCACAAGGCATAGCCAAATTGACTATTGCTCAAAGAAAACAAAGACGACTTGTCTAACTGTTTGAGTGACCACTACATTATTTAACAGTTATCCCGCAAAATTTATCACCTGATACTTAGTTGTCGAGGCCATAGGCCAAGTTGGGTAAAATCAGATGATATTCCACAAGATTGAGCAGGATTATTGTTTTATTATTCAACAAATTGCCATGAAATGCTCTTTGCAGTGAGAAAAACTGTGGTTGTGCAGCCCTTTGCAAGATTTTGGACAAATCTTAGTAACCTATGTATATCACAGGATATCTGTTATGTACGGATGATGGATAACAATAAGCACGATGCCCATATATTACCCCTGACCATATATGGGCATTGTGGGAATTTGTTGAATAATAGAGTGTATTCACATGATGTCACGGCAGCCATATTGGTGTTCCAAAACAAAGAAACAGCGGCCATATTGGTGTACTAAGCCATCCCACCGGGAATTAAAACCTACTTTTATTCAAAAAATCATCTTTCCTTTAGGTAAACCAATATGGTCGCAGGTCACATGAGTGAATATGCTCTATAATAAAGGATAGCAGTCATAAAACCTGATACCTAGGAAGGTATTTTAAAGCCAAAATCAAGTATCATTCTTCCTTTCAATTAGGTGCAATGCACAAGTGATTCTATCAGAATAGACAATGATGATCGAACCAATCATATTCAGGAATTTCCGAATAGAACATGCTGAGCATGCACAGCTTCATTAATGGCTAGAGATCTACCAAGCTGTTTATGGACCTTCTGTAGCAGCAGAACAATAGTCAAGCGCATTTTTGGCAGTCTTAATTTAAATGGTAAGGGGTAAGGCAAAATCTGCATTCAAGTCAAGCAGTAGTCCACCCTCTGGATAGGATTTGGTTGGTTTTCAAGGTCTTTTGTCTTCAACTGGTGTTTCAAACAAGGTGTATTTGTGAAAACAAGTTAACCACTGCCAAAAGCCTTGATTAACCCCTTTGCTGCTGAAAGGGTTAAGCTGAACAGTGGTTAGCTTTCTTAACTTAGTGGGAGGTGCAGTGGCCTAATGGTTAGTTTGCTAGACTAGTATCCCATCCAGGGGGAGTAAAAATACTCCTAGTCGCTTCAATTGCTAGCTACAGAAACTGGGATAAGCTCCAGCCTGATGGGCTACTTGGCTCGAATGAAGACTTTATCCTTAGCACTTATTGGCTCACTGGGTCTAGCTTTATCTCGCACTGTTTCACTGCTTCCCTGGAGTATAAATGGGTAGCAGTGAACTGACATTTTTGGGGGGTGGGGTGGGGTGGGGTGGGGATAACTTGTGATTGACCAACATCCTATGTGAGGGGAGTAACACTGCTCTTGGTTACATTAAATGTGCTACAATTAAACCAGTATAACCTCTAGCAGTCTGAGTCACTTTGCCTCAAGCATAGATATTTTCCTGGCATATCACATTGAACGTTCGGTTTTCAAACACAATCAAACACAATCGAATGTTAATCGACCGATTAAATTCGATTTTGTTCGGTGATCAAACAAAATCGAACTCACAAAAAATAAATGCAAATCGAACCAAATCGAACGAGCGGCTTACATCATATCACAATATGTCACAATAACGGATTATTTATGGAATGTTCTCCAAATTCTGCTTTCCACATCACTGCTTCATGCTCTACAGGAATATGAAAAACTTGTTCTGATTATATTTCTACTCTTCCACATTATAATCAAAATTGTGTACGCCACGCGCTGCTTGTGTCGCAGTCAGCAATCTTATTCCAGCCTTGATGCAGCAGGCATTTGTCTCTGGTTTTGAAGGTGTTGCTGCGTAATGGAAAACCAAGAAAAATGGAGAAATAACTCTGTCACTAACAACAATAAAATTACGGTTAAAATAAGTCACATACAGCGTGCGCCTTCATCTCCATGTGCAATGCTATTAATACTGTTTTTAGTTTGCAAAATGTTATTCTAAAATATGGTTTTCACTTGAGTGTCGAAGTATTTTGCGTCAGTTACGGTTGTTTTTGAGTATTCATAATTAGATCCCTCATACGATTATATCATTTTATAAATGGCTTACTACGAGTTCCCGGGCGTATTAGATTGCTCGATTATGTTTTGTTTCTTTAGGATCAAGTAGAAGACAAAGATCATATGATACTGTGTCCAGTCACTCACTCATTAGGTTCCAATTTCAAACGCTTAATTTCGATTTCGTTCAATTTTGTTCAGAAATTGAACTCACAAAAAAAAATTTTGTCCGATTTTGTTCGGTGACCGAACAAAATCAAATTTAATTGTTTGATATCTTCCGATTTCGTTCGATGAAAAATTTGTTCGATTTTGTTCGGTATGATACGCCGGGATATTTTTCCTTTGCATTACAGTTGACCATCTCTCCAAGAGATACTACCTTAATCGGACAGTTTTAACCTAGTCAAAGTGGTAAACCTAACCGGAAGTGGTGATCCCATTTTCCCATTGGTTGATCCCTGGACCAGCCATGGGGATATGTTGGGGAATACAGGGGGACTGCATGGGGTTAAATGCGTGGATATGATTGTTAAGGGGAAGGGTATTGTAATTGACAATTAAGAGGGATTTGTTTCTGAAGGAAAAACCAGGAAAATTTTTCTTGCAAGTTTTCCCTACCCCGGGTAAATATAGAATACAATCCCCCTAGTTGGCCCTAAGTCAATTTAATATGCACATATGACATCACTACACTGGCTTCCCCTCAGTAGTGTACCGTGATGCTGTAGAAGATTCTATCTTTTCGATCATAGGAATTAACGCGCTCTTACCTCTGAATGGGATATCGTTCCACTTGCTGAAATTCTCCGTTAGCTTGCCATAGCTTACTTCTTCATTGTCTTCAAACGGTGTCACGATCGGTGGAAAAATTCCACTCAGATCCAGGGATGAACTACCCTTATTAGAAAAGCCTGCCATTTTCTGAAATCGTCCGAGTAAACTGGCCTTCTGGGGAAGTGTGTTGTTGTGAGTGACTTTCTTGTTACACCAGTGCAATTTTCTCGAAATCAAGAGATTAAATCGAGAGAGATATCTGCAATTCGTTTTTAGGACGAAAGCTGCCGCCATTATGCAAATAGGGTAGGGCGCTGACCAGCGTAAATAAGGCTAAAAGTTAGGGTCCGCAATGCGTACATGCATTATCTGGTATGTTTTACAAATTTTGGCGTACGGATGACCGCCAAAATGTTCGTGCTCCGGCGCTCGAAAATTGAGAATTAGTCTCGTTGACAGCCCAAGCAAACGATTACTGAAAATAAGGTTGTCACATAGATTTACTGCCGTGAAACAGGTTTTCGAGTAGCTTGCGAGGTGTTATACGAGAGAAACTATATAAAAAGCACTCAGTGAAACATGGAGCCACAAGGATATCTCCCGGTTACTTAGCAACCTTGCTAAACAAGCCAAAACTGCGGGCTTAGTAACTTTGACAGAGATTTTAAGGTGACCATGAATTCATTAAGACCACGCAAAGGTAGAAGAAGAGGCCCACCCGAAATACCACCCCATTGGGGCAATTACCTCGCATTACCTGAACGAAGTGGCTTCGCAGTGATCGATCATTTGAAATAATTGCGGTTCCCGCATTAATTGACTTGTCATTGTAGTGGCCTCTTTGCTGATATTCCCTACATTCGCCAATGCCATTCCTTTTTTCAGTCTCAGAGCTGGAAGAATTAATCCAATTCTTATGCAAAACTGCAATGATGAATAGTCATACTACTCAAGCACTTCTGGTCACAAACCTTAAAATCCGTTGGGTGTTGCATTTGCAAATGCTCTGATCCAAGAGATTATTATATCTTTTATATCTTTCTTTATTTGTCGCAGTTAAAAGAAAACGAAAGACAAAAATGAAAGAAACTTCTCAGACCAGAGTAGTACGTTGTGAATATTCTTTGCTGTCTTCGTGAAAAAGCGAACAGTAACTTAATTCACAACCTAACTGACTCAAATGAACTGAGCAAAATTACTCTAGCCAAACTTAGAAGATTAACTTTTTTCGTACTCAAACTTCTTTTTTTCCTTATCATGTACTAAGATCCGCCATCAGCAAACCTACTGTTAAATTCCCCTTTTCCTTATGGCGGAGACTCGGCTCGCTTAGTTTTCTTTCATATTGTTCTAATCTTGGAAACGAGAGGTTATAATTAGTCGCGAGTACAAGCATCACTATAAATAATTTTTCCAACACACTATAAATAACTAAGCTATCTTGTGTTTACCTTTTATCGTTAATCACTTCCGCCCATAATGGGTTTAGCATTGAAAAACAGTGATTATTGACCCGTCAAATAAATTGTAATTAGTTTCAATTTGATCAATTTATTTCCGAAAGACTAGCTCCCGTTGGGCGGCGTCTTTGATACCTCTGGCATTGTTCCTTAAAGTATTGTACAAACTTTTCCGCAGTTGCTCAGTTTGACAAATGCCTAGTCTAGATAATGCTTTATTCCGTTGAACTTCTCTTTACTGTTTCTACAACACAAACCAAAACACGTCCGAAAAAGGTTTTCATAACGAATTTCGTATAACAAATTGGCTAGGAAACTATCGTCTTTCTTGGATGCCACTCATCGTAACCAAACGTTGCAACTCCTTTTACCAACTTTGTAAACTGAGACTCTAACTTCAATTTTTTTTTCAGTTCCGAGGAGTTTACTTAAAAAGCTTGGCTGAAAGTGTTTTCTTAATGTGCCGACAGGTGCCTCTTAAGAAGCGGTACATGGGATTGCGAAGTAAATAGCGTTGTTTTCAGATCCTGCCCAAGTTTTATATCAAAGTAAACACACTAAGTCCCATTTATGATAAGATTTCTAAGTCCTCTCTAATTAGGCACAAAAAGTAAACAAGAAAACTTCCTGATGCTCTTAAGATATAGCAAACTTCCTGTGAACTTTTAGTCCAGTTTTAATAAACTAGAACAAAGTTCTGCCTAAGTTTGCAATCAAGAGCCATGCAAGCAGAAGTCGAACCACATGTACAAGCAACACTAAATTAAGATCTTCATCATTCATATAATATCAGTCTGCAGGAATGTAGTGAAAATTTGTCAACCTCCGTTAAATGATGATTACTTAAACTAACTCTAGAAGCATATCGGCTTAATTAAAGCACAGTAAAACCCCAGTTAAGTGTTTGCTTCCTTTGAAAACTGTATAATCCTCTTGTAGTGCAGTAGAGGCCGACGTCATTACGAACTGTTCTTAAAGGATAGCTTGCTGAGCAGAAAGCGAACTTGTATGGCGGGAGCGAGTTAGTAACGCACGGTTGAAAAGATTCAGGGCAAAATCATCGCTTGTGTATGAACACCTGACACACCTCCAGAAATCTGACAAGCACTGAAAAGCCCACAAAACCACCTTTTCCTGTAGTCTTGTCTTTTTATCAGCCTACGATGATGGATGATCTAATTTACTTGGGTGGTCACATCAAACTTTAACCCAAGTTAAACAAAACTTTATTTGTTACTGTGTTGATGTTGTATTGTGGCCTCTGTTAACATCTTTACACAAAGTAAACGCCAGCAAGATATCCCTTTTTTTTTTACGAAAACGCGCCGATTTATGCCAAGCTCACTGCATCCAGCTATTCACTGTGCCTAACTCCATCGCGTGGGGTACTTATGAAATGAAACTTTCCGCCATACAAACATTATTTTTATTGACTCCAATATAACAAAGTACGCCGACATGCAAAGTAGTGCGTCTGACATTGATTCTCACAAAGGGAAAGCAAAGCATAGACTATATCTTGTGGATTATTCTTGTTTAGCGGGTGAAGGTTTTAGCCCAGCATGAGAACCTTACACAGCGTTTCCGTTCCTCGGAGAGTTTTTCACGGACAAGCGAAGAAACTGTACACGTGGTCCCTTGCACCGCCTCTATGGGACACAAAGATTGCTGGTCACGGCTGGCTGAGATCTGAAGGGGCGAGAAATTAGCTTTTAAATAAATTGTCAAGGGTTTAATCTGGGATAATGACTTTGTAATCAGTAAAAAGGCGCTGGAAAAGCGGTTCGCCTTTGTACCAGCAAAAAATAACACACATCACGAGCTGTCTACAGCGATCTCGTCAAGTGTCTGTTTTTTAGTCTGAATATCCAAGTAGGAGGTACAGGGACTGTTGCGGAATTAGAACCCCTTCAAACAGCCAGAGCTGTGTTTGTCATCTTAAGTGTGTCGCTGAATATAGGCCCGTTGGAGTTTGTTGGCAAGCAACCATTCATTTTGTCACACGATGTAGTAGGAACAGACGCAGTTGACGACATGTCTCCAAGGCTTTTGTTCAAGGTAAGTTAGCATGGAACAGTTTGTGAGTTATTTTAAAACAAATTTCTGCTGTGAGCGAAATGCAAGACCGGACATTCGCAATTTTAAGTACGATACGATAGAGGCTAAACGTGCGAGTTGCCTCTATTTTTTTAATCAATCATTGTGATACATGCGAGAAATGGTCGAAGTTCTCTCGAAGACTACCATAAGTGTGAGAAACGTGTTCAAACCGATTCATAAGCTGCCACTCTAGGAAGGGATTTATAAACGTGTTTTGAGAGACCATTTCTTAACGAACTGCGCGCAAACGCACAGGCTGTCCAATGAAACTAAGACGAAAGGGCTTACTCAGCTGTAATTCAGCATTAGCAGATCACCGAAAACATGTTAATTTTATTATCATCTGTCGAATAGGAAGTAAGGGATTTGTGGTGTGTTTATAATCCGTTAGCTATTAGCTTCTTCAATGTCATTATAACTTTGTATCGGCTATATTTCTCTTAAAACGGCTGGCGAAGTCATGCGACAAATGACGTTGCAATTACTGAAGACCAATTAAAAACACAATGCTGGCAAACACTTTCACACTAAATCATAGACAATTAGTAACTATTTCACCGCCCCTTCACATGCAACGAAAACTGATTGAAGTCCATTAGGTTTGTGATGAAGGTGAGTGGAATACTTTGTTATTGCTTAGTGCGTGGGAATTACACCGCCATCTTGGGTTGCTATCGAGTTGTGGTCTGCTTTTTTCAAAACGTAAAAATCTTGCATTCGAAACGCAAAACTAGTGTCTTATTTAACTGTTGTTGGACGCTAAGGATAAAACAAACGCTAAAACTTTCAAAACAGTAAACTTCGAACGCAGACAAGCGAAAACGTTTTATATCAAAACTTATGCTCACATTGTGGTACTCTGGAAACTGGCGAAAAATATCCACAAGGCAAGCTAGTCGAAGATCCGGTATAGACAAGTGAATTGACGTGATTTGGAGCTTTACGATAAATTTTTTAATATAGTGAAGATCGATAAATGTCTGTTTTGGAATTAAGAAGGTTACTTCAAACGAAGTCGAGGTTTCAAGAAATCATTGATGTAAGTAATTCATATTGTGCAAAACGGCGTAGAAATTAGGTAATGTTTTCTAGCTTTTTCTACATTAATCAGGAAAATTCTTACCATAACTTAAGTACCTCTAATATTTCGAGCATTTTAATATGATCTCACGAGTGACTTTTTAGTGCAAAACAGTTTCAGACTGGTGCCTTTAAACATACACAAAACGCCGTTAAATATATTGTGCCCTGAGAAAATCCATGCTTGGACGGCGGATTGGAGCTAATGAAGAGATCAACGACCGCCTTCTGAAGTACCTTGGCTACTAAAACCACGTAGTGTTTTTCCTTTTTACTCCATTCGTGTTCTACAATAAGATTCATTTTTATAAATGTTCTGCCCTCAGCTTAGTCGTGCATCGTTTTCAACCCAGTTGGCCGACCGCTTCCGCAGTGACCGTGCTAACCAAGCCAGATCTCATTTTGTTACGTCGCTTTTTACATCGCATTGTCCCGTCACTAAGACTAGAACAAACGTCTTCAGACGCTTCTGGTAAAATAATTACCATGTGTTTTATTATTCCATTACCTAAAAACAGATCATTAGAGTAATTTTGTACTCGACAAATGTCCCGAGTGAATTCACCGAAAATTCCATCGACCTCGGAAACTTAGTGCCAAGGATATGCATGATGGGACTCACGTAGCCGGATTGTGTTTCGATATGTTTCGCTTCACAGTCAGCCTACAGTGGCACAAAGCTAAAAGATTAAAAATCAGGAGTCTATATTTTCTCTTAGACTAGGAGGGCATTTGTCAAATTTTTGATAATTAGGAAATTTATTAGGAATTTTTCACCCATGGATCGTGTACTTGACATTTACGCCCAACGAAAGTGCTATAACAATGCGAGTTATAACTCATAGTTGCACATTTGTCAGATTTGTGTCAGAGTTTGGCTGTAATTTACCACACTCGTTGCATAAACCACACTAGATATAGTTTAGGGGTCTAGCAATGTCGCTTGTATCCTATTGCTTTTTGAAAGACTTGAAGCAATAGTTCAGCTGGGGTAATCCCACACATGCGGTTTCGGGTGTCTTGATAAATGATCACCCATCGTAGAAAGAAGTCGACCACATCTTTCGGTTGACCATCAGCTATCACAAGATCAAAAAAGCAGACATAAAGGATCTTAATGTCCTTGATTAACTGTGCTGAATTGCGCTCAGCTGTCTCACATTTGTACCCTATACTCGCATGTTGTTCACTTCGAGAAAGAGTTTTGCTTCTTACAATTTTGAACGAGCCTCGATTTTCCTCTGGAGCTTCCCGGGCACGGTCTAACAGATACATCAAAGCTGAGAATCAACGGAACTCTACACTGATACGTAAATATTGTGCTTGTAAATTCAGACATCTTTGAACAACAGGGAACTCATTTTCGTATAATACGCGGAAAAAGAACCCAACTGGGAGACTTATTCAACTTTGCGCCATTAGAAACGATCTGCACGTTTATACAATCATGGCCAATCAATGTTTGTTGCTTTCTTTTGAAAGGTTCACCTCTGTAAGAACGAACATAGACAAATTAAGCGTCCCTAGTATTAAAGTGGCCATTCTTTCTTGGCTTGGCACAAAGCAATATAAGTTGGCGTGACTTATGATTCATCAGACTATCTAAGGTGGTCCGCTCTCAGGCAACCTACCCCGGTCCTGTCTGATTAATGGGGCTACGATTTTAGTGTCGCTTTTTTTAATCAACTTTTGTACTCTGCTGAAAATCTTGTTTGCAAAACTAGAGTGGTAAGTTGACAAAATACCCAACCATTTTTTCACAGTCTGAGTTTTCGCACAGCGATTTCTTGGTTTGGTACAAGAGGACTGAGTTTGTGTTTGAGTTTATCGGATTTCCGGCTAGCTTACTATGAGGAAGGAATTGTTATCGCGATAGCAAGAAGTATGTGTACAAGGTCCGTGTCCGTGGTTGTAATAGAGACGAAACATGCATATTCTCAGTTGCAGCCGCGTTCGGTTTCATCCAATTAGGAGCCCGACGTTTAACGTCAACTTCACTCTAGGAGAAAAAAGCCAACTTTTAATCGCTTTAAAAGTTAAGGTTTTAAATGAATTCATACCGGTTGCCTTTCAACAACACAACTTGCAACGTGTAAGGGGTAACTTTGGGTGTCGTCTGCGTTCATTTGTGGGGAGTACCCAACGTGCGCACCTTGTATTTGCTGTGTTACAGTAATGGCAGTGTTTGTTATCGGAGTTTCATGATACTTAGCAATAAGTAGCTGAGCCGTCTTTTAAGTGGTTGAAACACTCACAAATGGGCCACCCATTTGAGAGTTACTAAAGCATACTCGTTGGCAGCAACACTTTTCCCTGAAAACAGAACTTCTTTTCTCATGAGGCTTAATATTTCTACCCCCCATGCCACGAGAGAGACACTCGAGAGTCCAGTCGAAGATTCCATTCTGATGACGAAACAGTATTGTCTATGATTGATTGTGAGCCAGTTTACACGTGCAAGCAACCCATTGGTTACCCTGCCATTTGCTTCATTTCAGTGTCGGGAACGTGGAGGAGTGGGGGATTGGGGGCAGCAGGGATGTGCCCCAGCACTACGCCCCAATGCAATGTTGAAAATCGGGAGAGTACACCCATACGGTGTTGTTCAGTAAGAGTATATGGGGTTGAAAACTTGACGGGGCAGTTCAGAGAAAAAGACGCGCGTTGTGCATTGGACATTTTTTCTTTGAATGTTGATTATTTTTTCCTTAGGATATCAGTGCAGAAACACAAAGAAAATATTGAACTTAGAGACATCATACTATTTTACATATTCTAAACTGTGCTTCAGGTCGCGATCTGTTATAAAGCATTTTGAAAGTTTTGATATCCGGGATTAAGCAGTTTCTGAACACTGTTAACAAACGGATATTTGTGCATCATTTTAACGTTTCAGACGTGAAAAGAAGTGATGCACCCTTTTTTATATAAATGAACGTTTAATTTAGGGGTTTAAGCTGAGCGTTCTTATTTTTTTTACGATTTGAGGCTGAAAATTTTCTTAAATTACATGTTTTAAGTCTAAGTTGGGCTACAAACTGAGATGTTCTATACAGTAATAATAAAAAAAAAACATTGCAATAAGAAAGCAACATTGTGTTAATGTTAATGCATTTACTTTTAAGTGTTGAGTTAATTGTACTGTAAGTCCACAGTTTTGCATTTATTTATACTGCTCAGTTAACAAGAAATTAAAACAAATGGGCAAAATAAAGACGTTCTCCGACTCTCAACCTGGGGTATGTTCTTAGCATGTTCTTCAAATATTGGTAAATCTTAGCCTCAACGTTCTTATAAAATAAGTTCTTGTATAAAAAAGAGGTATCTAAAGAGCTTAGAAGTGGAAACAAATGATATTGATGGTAAAATCTACTTTACCTCTTGTACAACTTTATGGCAGCCACATAGGTGCCCCAAGAGAAGGACACCAACATGGCGGCTGCAAACAAAACCGTTCTATAAGTGTCCGTACTGTTGACTAGAATAATTAGAATCATTAAAATTCTCTGAACTAGGTAGCATTTACAGAACTGCATGGTGATTAGTAGTTAAAAAGAATCAATACTTTGTGGTACCATTAACAGGTCTTTTAATCAGCATTTGAGAGAAAACTCGATTCTTGAGATCTTCCAGACTCTTCAAGATCATTTTACCTCTAGGAACAATTTTAAGGAGGAATCATGTTTATCGATCTAACCGGAAAAATGGTTTCCGTTTCTGAGCGCTCTTGTTTGTTCGTGAAACTGAAATCTGTAACCGAATTCAAAAAGCGTGCCTCCAGCAGTTTTATCAGAAAGGTCAGCTGATACCGGATTTTCACCGTTGGCATAAGGGAACGACATGTAGTTGTTTCACCGCAGTTTACATAACGTACTAGATCATAGTGCACAATAGACACGAAATACCATGTAAAAGACTTGAATAGATCTACTTAATTTTCAGTATTAACTAATCTTCTAGCAAGTGTGTGCGTATGTTTTCTGAAAGCAATCTGGCCGCGAGAATTTTTTTTGCGACCAGATTTATTCTCCCACGCCAGGTTTTATGTGGGAGAGAACCATGACGGAAGCGGTACGCTATAGCGGAAAAACAAGGTCATAAAACCCGTGGGATACCGCCGGATTTCATAGTAATTTTAGTCTTCTGATTGGTTGTTTAATTCCACGCAGGAATAAAAGGTACAGCATTCCGATTGTTAAGGTTAAACATTTGTTAAAATTGTTTTTATAAACCACTGGTCAGCCTATAAATGAAATTTCCTTTAACCTACAGCAAAGCGTGATCTATTTTCGTTTCTTTTGTGGGGAGTGGTCAGTGAAATCAAGACTGAAATGTGGGAAATTTGTGATCCGCTTCTTGAGTTTCTGCTACATTAGGAGTCACGAACCATTTTTGGCTGGTGGTGGAAGGAGGCGCCAGTCTCCGCTTGACCCTGAAGGCCGCGCAACTAACCTAAGGTGGCTGCCAGAGTTAATTCTGTTGTTCCTACACTGAAAGATTTAGCTTTTGCCTTGTTTCTGATTTACTGATGTCTTTAATAAGCTGTAATCAGCATGTGGGGAGCAACTTCTCGGATTCAGTTTCACTCACCGTCACGAGAGGTAGACATGAGGTCACGCTATTTTAAGCTAAAGTAAGCATGACGTTAATTATTCCGCAAACGGCAAACGCGAGCTTGCCTTTCGTTTTGTTACCTTTTAATTTTATTCAATTCTAAAATAAATCTCTGAAAAAAAGGGGAAAATCACGCATTTTGGACAAACACAAACCAACTCATTTCCGCGTACAAACGCCAAACGGCAGAAGTGGAATTTTTGACGTTCGCGGAACGTAGTCTTAAAATAGAATTTCTTAACTTGAAAACATTGATTCGGAAACGGATGGAAACGGAAGCAAAATAATTCAATAAAGAATTGGAAACCGTACAGATAACTTCTTACCTTTAAGCAATTTTTTTGATTGGCGTTTTGTGCTTCGTATATCCATATTTTTTCAGTTTGCTGAACCATGTATACAATCAGAAATTCAACCTTTTTAAGACGCAAAATTCAACAATCAATGAGCCCCCAACGAAGGAAGAATCCTCCCCTAGCGAGACCTCTAAAGACCTCTAAAGACCTCTAAAGACCTCTAAAATAAATCTCTGAAAAAAAGGGGAAAATCACGCATTTTGGACAAACACAAACCAACTCATTTCCGCGTACAAACGCCAAACGGCAGAAGTGGAATTTTTGACGTTCGCGGAACGTAGTCTTAAAATAGAATTTCTTAACTTGAAAACATTGATTCGGAAACGGATGGAAACGGAAGCAAAATAATTCAATAAAGAATTGGAAACCGTACAGATAACTTCTTACCTTTAAGCAATTTTTTTGATTGGCGTTTTGTGCTTCGTATATCCATATTTTTTCAGTTTGCTGAACCATGTATACAATCAGAAATTCAACCTTTTTAAGACGCAAAATTCAACAATCAATGAGCCCCCAACGAAGGAAGAATCCTCCCCTAGCGAGACCTCTAAAGATTCAGATATTTAAAATTTTGGAGAGCAGAAAAAATGCTGCCAAATCAAACCAAACGATCGAGAAAAAATTTAAAAAAGTTGCGTATAAGTGCATCAATTAAAAAGAGTTTCAAGAGGGCAGAAATTTTGTGTATTTGTGTCTATGTCTATGTTTGATAAATGGAAAGAGCAGAACTTGCAACTGCTTCCTTCCTTGATTAAAAATTCATGTCATGGAAATTAAAAGATAGTTTTGATGTCAAAAGTTGTCAATCTCAGAGGACAGAACTTGCTTGCCACTGATGTCCTAACAGTACCTCTGTGGTTGCTTAATTTTGTGCAAATTACCTATTACTTAGTGAAAAAATGCAATTTAATTTTCAGAACGTGTCCTCTCCATTAACCTTGTTTAGTGGACCTATTAAAAAGGCAACGTTGTATCAGATTTTAGTTATTAAATAAGACGCAACACAAATATCAACTGTATTTTTGTCTGACTCACGATTAACCGCAAACGGATTTCTACCACAAATGATACCCCTCTTCCGACCTTAATTAAACTGAGTAATCCTCTAAGATTAAGACAAGAATTTTTTTTACTTCGATTTCTTTTAATCGAAAATGGATTGACAGAGCTTGAGAGAGAAATGGGGATCTTACAAGCATTGAGTTTTCCTTCCATTTTTGCGTCACGTATAGTCTCATACTTCATTTCACGTATATACAAATCACGCTCACTGGCTTGACCTCTTCGCCACCTTTGAGAATTACGGAAGGCTTACATTAATTTTATAGCATTTGTTAGTTTATCTTTTAAGCCCGGGCGAAGGATCTAAGTTAAATCATCGTTGTGGTGCGTCTTCGCTGGCATCTTACATTCAGTGTAAAGCCGATTACACACCCGAGGGAGATCATCCGCGGAAATATTCGCAACAAACTTGCGAAACGTGTTTTAAAAAACCACGGTTTAATGACTAATTGTAACTTCCTAATATGGCTTCTAAATTTAAAAAAGGAAAAACGTGCTTTTTAATTTTCTTTATTCTTGGATTACTTGATTTTATTAAAAATCAATTTCCTTCAAAAAAGTTGAAGTCAATAATTTAGTTATCACTTATATTCTATGCCGCAAATCAACATGGAAATCAGCTGTGAATTACAAAACTGATAAGAATCCGGCCCACAGCACTCACCAAAGTACTGTGAAAACTCTTTTTAAATCGTGTACATGACTAACGCGCCAATGTTCACATGTAGGTCAGGTTGAATTGCCAGGAAGTTGTTAAGTGTCACTTGGTATGTCGTGACGTCCGCATCTTTGTCCAAAGTTCGGGAAAATTCACTTAGTATTTTCATAGCGGATGTATTTTTGTCAGTAATCCATGATAAACCACCAAATTCACTTATCTATTTACTTATTATAAATAAACTTTATTTGTGCACAAGATAAAAAAAGCTCTAATTAATGTTTTTAGTGCAGATAAACAATGTTAACATACAACGATCGTCTTTTTTTTTTAGTTTGCTAGTCTGTTTCACCGAATGACGTATAAAATGCAACTGAAATTGATGTACGTGCGCCAAATGACGGTATTTCACGAGTAACCGGTGACGTTAAAAGGCGTATAATCACTGCTCAATATATTTACCGCTGAGAGTTTGTCCTTCTCGACGGAACTTCGAAATTCCTTACCACGTGCGGTTACTGTAGCTGACGGCTTACATACATTCAAGAAGAAACTGAGAGAATTTCTCTTTGCTAAACATTTTTTAGATAGGGTATTTTTTCAAGCTGGCCGATATTCCTTAATTGCTTATAGGTATTTTATTGAATATTTTTATTGATCTAATTAATTCTGTACATTGGGTCTGAAAAGCCTTGACTTTGCATTTTTACGAAGACGTCATATATTTACTGGGAAACAATATTGAGGAAGGGCTGGCCCTGAAGAGGGTTTATTTTAAATCGTCCAAGCACAGTTTTCTAAGGAAACCACTGAATTACAAAGCAATTATGTCACAATATTATTTCGTTACCAAAGCAAACGCAGCAAGGGGTTTTCCTCCTCAAAGCATGTTATGTTAGCTCACTACGAAAAAAAATTTCCGGTGCTTTATTCGCGGTTCGTCAAAACAGTACACCGCCCAAGATTCTGTCTGTTTATTTAAAACTCTGTCTATTAAGCTCGTATATCTACTAAAGAGGCATTCACGTTTGTTAAATTTTCACACCAAGCCTACAAACTGTATTTGTTGTACGAACGCCCAAAGCATAATGTCAACGTTTCACTGAAGCACCCCTTGAAGGGAACATTCTTCAGTTACCATCACGTTTTGTCACTATGCAAACGTGAAAATATGAGAAACTTTTCAGGACATGTATGAAGATTAGTCCAAAACTAAAATAAGCGATGGAAAGTAATTATATAGAATAACTTCTGTTGTGCAAGAGGCACGTAGAAGCGCGTGAACAAACCGTTTTATAAATAAGTTGTGAAGATTGTAGTATAAATTAGTATTTAACAGTCAATCCGTCGGCTTCCTTTAAGAATAGGAAGTTTAAATAGACGCTCTTTGAGACAATGGCTGATATGTAAGTGTGTTAAAGGGTTTTACGTAATCACGTTTCTGACAACTTATTGTTTCGAACTTGAGAGATGTTGAAGTGGAATTTTTTTCATGAAAAATGGTCCATTAAGAAAATACTTGCTGACTGTATACATTGGTACTTTTGGAAACTCTATTTAAGAAAAAAAGACTCTAGCGTCAGTTATTAACTGAAATCAAATACTCTTCGCCAAAGAAAAAAAAACACATGAATGAAATTCGACGTAGTTCATAGTCACGAATTCATTCCTCCTCAAGTATGAATCACAGAACCTTCTTTGCACTCGGCCACCCATGATTTTCGTGAGGCCAAAGTGGGCCGCTTACAAGCGGTAGGTCGTCTACGTCAAATTGGGCTATCATTAATACGATAAAAGAAGAAAAACAGCATACTTAAAGTATCGAGAGCTATAAGCTACTAAAGCTGTATCGTCCTTTCCCGTGGAAATGATTATGCTTACTCTTCATGGCGTGTTACATGAGGCATCAATCCACGTTAATGGTAGATACTAGGTATATTCTACATTAAGAGAGCGTTAAAAAGCACACAATACCCGACATTAGTTAATTTATGAAACAAATATCTTATGTTATCCGTTCCATTTTGATTCTCCTCTTTGCTTTAAACTTCCTCGTATTTCGCGACTCCGTCAGTTCTGCCACTTGAAACCGTTATTTTCAAGTTTTATTCGATGCTACTTGGTCCAAAATTCGTACGACCAGTAAGGTCTGTCAGATTTCAGTGGCCTGCGGCTATGTATGAAAAAAAGTGCAGGTTTAGAAAAGGGAGTTAGAAAAGATTAAAGAATCAGTGAAGCGAGCTTCCAAATTATTCAACATACAATTTTAACTATCGCGTTATCTCGTTACGTCGTGCGTTTTTTTTAATCTAGTGTATCTTACGATCGAACTCTCAAGAGTTCAGACCAAAAAAAATTTCAGCTATGAAATTCCCTATTCAAAATCCCATTGCGGCAGACCCTTCGGGAAGAAAATAAGAGAACCCAAGTATCTATCGACAGGAATTAAAGTCGACGAGCCGTGAGGTCGCTACACTGTTCCGGTTACATTTAGCGTTCTGTTGTGGAGGAGTTTCTTTTATAATCCGGTTTCGTGCTATAAAGCAGGAAATAACGTTTCTAAACAATGTATAAAGGAAAGTTCTTTAAAGTAGGCACATTCAGAAAACACAGTCCGACGAGCGAGAGAGAGAAAGCGGGCGTCATTAACGCGGACAAGTATAATTATCACCACCGAGTGATGGATTTTCTACGTTCTGCAGCCTTATGGGTAGGTTATCAAGACTTAGATCTTAATCGTTTTCAATTGATGACTTCAAGGAGAAAGCTTAAATAAGGAAATTTCTTTGCATTTTGTTCCTTACAAGAACAAACTTGAAAGTTTAATAATCGTCATTGTATTTAATGTTCAAACTGCTGTATCCGTATAGTTTTAGTTAAGACACCTTGGGAAAATATTGAGGCAATATCTCCAAGTTGACAAAGTTGTCTATTCTTGAAAATGCAAAGGTGGATTGTATGGCGATCACTCTCTTGGACCAAATTTAAACGTTTCAACTTTGCTAGATGACTTGGACCAACTTTTCCAGTTACACAGTGCGGGTCACGGTGTAGTCACGTATGATTGGTAACCAAATCAAGCGTTTAGAAGGATTTTTTTTTTGTCTGCCGACGTAGAAAACATTCTTCTCCCTCCCCCCCTTTGGGCTCTGACTTTGGGCTTCACAAAGAAACGGATAATCCGTGCGGTCAGTAAGCAGTAATTCACTTCAAATAAGCTTTTTATAAGGTTATTAATAGCAATGGCAAAAGGACTCGACTTGACCAGACGTTTTTAAACTTGAAATCTTTTAATGTCGAGCTATTCGACTTACGCTAGGCAGTTGAACGTCAAGTATTTAAAATATTCTAGCGTGATTGATAAACTGCACGCAGTCACATTATTCTTTCTTCGAGCCAGTGATTGATTACACTATAAACTATATAAACCCGTATTACGTAATTACTTACAGATTAATTCGTCTCTTTGTCAGAAATCACGCTTTCCTTTTCAAAAATTCGTTTCTCCGGAAATGAATTTAATCTATAGCGCACACACAGCTCGATAATAGCAATTTTTTTTCACTTCTTTCAATCTATATTTTTTTCGGAACACTTCGTGTCTAAATATCACTTAAGTGCTCGTCTATTTTATCGAGGAATGCAATAAATTAAGGCTAAAAAATTATTCACATCAGCTGTCAATTAGAATTGGGGCCATTTGTCTTTTGTTTCTAAAAAGCTTATATTGCTTTAAGTGTAAGTGATTTGCTTGTAAATAAACAATAGGAAACATACCAGATAATTCGCTGATTTTTCGATATTGGGAAAATACATCGATTTGTCATCTACCATGACTTTATTGAACCGATATTGCTTCGCTGACTTCGCTTTCTCATTAAGATGTGTATCACACTTCGATAAGTTCGACGCATTTAGTTCTTGAATTGCTTTCTAAATGAAGTCTCAAACAAGAATTTTTGGTGGTAATTCTGTCTTTCATTTGCTAAAACAACCGGAATTCTTTTTGGTGGCTTGGAGCGTGCGCAGAAAAGAACGTGGGTTCTCGGTCAGCGGTTTTACAGTGTTGATCCCAGAGATCTCTCTGCGTAAAACTAAGCAAAAGGGAACCTTAAAGGGGCAGTATCACGAGATATCTTCTATGTTTTTGTGTAGACTACACTAGAACTGTAAAGGTGCACTCACTGATCAACAAAATAACCTTTAAACGACAAAAATGGCAGAGATTCGCTCAATTAAATGTGAACAAACCAGTGATAGTGATTTTCCTCCAAGTAACACTGGCAAACTTGAAAGCGTTGGCCCGACGTTTTCAAATTTTAGACCACTTCTTTTCTACCCGTCCATAGCCACACGAGTTTTAAACAACTTTTGTGACCACAACAGTGTGTGTTAGCAAGGTTAGGCAACTATTAGTGAACTTTTCAATTAACTGCAATACCTCCATTGGATTTTCAAGTAGCACTAAATCTTGGTGAGACTACCCCTTTAAGAGAGCCGTGGCACACAAAATAAAGTTGCATTGAGAGGAGCCGAACTATAAAAGATTCAGCGGATAACAAAATCTGTTAAAAAAGTGGAAAAAAAATAATCAAAGTTGCCTGATGCAAAATGGTCTCCAATTGATAATGATTAACGTTCTAGAGGTCAGCTTTTCATCGAAAAGGGCGCATAATTTTTTAAGTCAAGTCAACAACTAACGAGAATGTTTTCTTTATCCAACAGATCGTTTTTATATACTTCGTGCTCTTCTGTACTTCTTTGAGTATAGTACATGGGATACCTGTCAAAGCAAATTCCAGATCCTCACGAGGTCGCGTGCCACGACGTACCCGAAACTCTAATGATCTAGATAAAGTTTTTACGCATCCTACGCTGAAAGTCCCTGGGCAGTTACTTTCTAGGACTGGGTATTTCCTGGAAATTTTAAATGGTGGAGTTATTCAAGCGACGCTGAACAATTCGTCGGTATACAGTAAGTAATTAACTGATACATAGTAAAGATTTCATCCAACCACGTTATGCACAATGTAGCCTTTTGACTGGCACAAGACTGCGAGCTCAGAGTTTCTTTAAGCTGATGTATATGGCTCGCGAGAAAAGGAAGGCTCAAGTCAACTATTAAAGTTGATATAAGACCACCGCCGGGGCAAACACCAAAATTGTTTAAGCATAACCCAGAACGTGAATGTGCTAAAAATAATCAGACTCAGTAATCGTTCTTGGTTTTTATCGACATTAACAGTTGATCAGTGTCATCAGTGCATACACTTGTCCTGTCTAGTGAAAAGTTTTAACTGTCTGTTTTTTATCCTTTAGCTAAAATTGAAATGCAAAGCTACAACAAAACACTGAAGAGGATTAAGGGAATCCTGAGTAACCATTTCTTAGCATGTGAAATAAAAGATAAAAAAAGAGGAAAATTTATTGGAGTGGTAAGTATTTTTCCATTTCAGTAGCAGTAAGTCACACTTATTACCAAATCAGTAGCTTAAAATGGAATCTAAAAAAAGCAGTCTGTTCATAGGCGTAGTATTGGAGTTACTCGGTCCTCGGGGCTCGCTCCTGGCCAAATGCATTTTGTTGGTAGAGGCGCCCCACCTAATATATAGCTTGAACCTATTTCGGACTTGATCGAGATGTCTGGGTTCCAGGCCAGGTCGTGTACATGAACAAGGTACTTTACTCATAAAGTGCTTCTTTCCACCCAGGAATATGATTGAATACGTAATAAATACTAGGAAGGGGAAAGAATGGTCAGAAGAGTAGATATATAAGACCATATAAGCCAAAACTTGTGAAAAATTGTAACGGACTGCAAATGACAAAATCGAAACATTACAGTAGTTACATCACGGACGCGCGTCTTGAAAAGATTGACCAACTTTTTCAAATTTTCCTGTTAAAATTCTTTTCAGTCGTTGGGGTTATTCTACATAAGAAAACTATTTTGGGTAGGCTTCCTTCAATGTGTACGCCAGGAATATATTTAAAGTTTCAATTATATCTTTTGGCGCCTTTGTTTGTTAATTGAGTTTTTTTATCCTTTAGAACTACCTCAACATCACCTCTCTTTTTGAGGAACATATGGAAGAGAACGGCTATTTAACTTACAGGCCACTGAATTTTCCAAAACATAACAACACCGGCTTTCTCGCTATTAAAGACAATGGCAAGTTTAGAAGAATAGATCGCTCAACACCAGGAATGCACGCGTCCCAATTCACATTTTTACCGTCAAACTAATGAATGGACAGCTTAAGTCCTGTACGAACTTCTATGTGACTTGAAGCAGCCATGGGGCAGGAGAAGGCATTCGTGAACAAGATAAGAAAGACAAAACAGGAGTGATGTATGAAAGAAAGGATAGATCTAGAGCAGTTCCGTAGCTGTCCAGATATAATTGTAGTAACTTATGCGAGAAGATTTCCATCGAGCTTATAAGATGTAAGCTGATTTTATTTACTTCTGACACAGCCCAACGGGCCATTTAGAAACTTATTTCCCAGTCCGTGAGGGCGACGTTTTACATAGTTTATACGTTCATTGAGATTTCTAATCAAGCAAAAAGGTAATTATTACTTAAAATGAAATGCAAGTACTCTGCGAGTTGAAGTTTATTACTACGTTTATAAAGTGAACGGAAGGAGACATTACGTCACATGGGCTGGCATCCCCATTGCGCAGGCGCCATGATTTCCATATTAAAAAACAAGTTATGTAACTTGTTCGGCCTGTCTAACGGGCACCCACGAGTGTCTTATGATAAGACAAGATGGTAACTTCTTTAAAATGAAAGTGTCCAATTAGGAAAACACTCTTTCCTCGCTTTTCTCCCTTCCTTTTATTGGGTCGATTTCTTGTGACGCGTAGATTTTGCGAGAGCAGAAATAAGTTTTTAACTGGTTATAAAATAAAAACAGCATGTTTCTGCGAAAAAAGTCCAGCCCATCTATAAAAGCCAGTTAACGATCTTACGTCGTTACGCACGTAAAAATTCGCGTCTTTGACATGGAGGAAAATTTTGCTTGCAAGAAACATAAATTTAAGCATTATACTCGTGACAAAGATATACAACAAAAATGCAATAAGCAATGATTCTTCTGCATTCAGATTATCGATGATTCAGCAATAATTTTTTATGTAATTTGGCACAAAGTGCATCTATTTATTTATTTTATATGTAGTTGTTGGTTATTTAAGTGATATAAAGTTGAAAACGATAAATGGTCCATTTGTTGTGTATTTGCATGCCGAGATTGTAAAAAGAAGACATCACCTATACTATAAGCACATAAGAGAGTTAATTCCCGTCACCCCAGAAAACCAATTGCCTTCCAGTGTACTTCTGTACTCACCAATGCTTCTCTGTTCGTACCAAAATAAAACTGTACACAGTCTTCATTCACTCTCTCAGACCATGCATGCTTTCCGTCAAAACCAAACGTTACACTTGCTATGAAATCACGTCTGTATCTTGTTAATATCCTTATTAACCAATTGTGATCAAACTTCATAAGAAAAAATGTTTTGCAAAATTAACAAGAAATATATACTGAAAGGGTTTAGAGCCATCTGAAATTTTCGACAAGTTAAGGTGGCTCTGAACCCCCTCCAGAGAATTTCTTTTAACTTTGCATCTTAACACGGGCATTGGTTTGCGGACAACATTGTTGTAGCATCATCTGATAAAGATTTTTAGTAAGCAGATCACTGATCCATCAAAAAATAAGTGCTGGAAACGGTGTTGCAGAAAATGTTTGCTAGCCACATTAATAACACTACAATACCACATCCCATTAAGCATTGTTTAATCCCGCGAGGTTTGGAAGTTTCTTCTCGTGAAAACGTCAGTGGAGAGAAAAGCAAAGAAGTGACTTCCGGGAACTTCGAGTCACGTTTACAAAGTGGAAGAATTGACCAACAAAAAAGTGTCACCGAAAAAATTATTTTATTGCAAACAGTATTCATATTAATTAAAATAGGCGTTTTGGTGTATTTTAATTACATTTATCAGCACTCTTCTTTAGTATCACACATATTAAAACACTCTTCTTAATGAAATTTAATTTGAATTGAATACAAGTGTTACGCTGCAAAATGTAATAATCGCCGCAATATGTAATACTAACGCAAAATGTAATAACAATCGCCGCAAAATGTAATAACAATCGCCGCAAAATGTAATACTAACGCAAAATGTAATAACAATCGCCGCAAAATGTAATACTGACGCAAAATGTAATAACATTGACGCAAAATGTAATAAAGTGTTCAACGCAAAATGTAATAACTTTCCAACGCAAAATGTAATAACTTTTTTAACGCAGATTGTAACAACGCAAAATGTAATACAAAGTCTTTATAAGAAGTCAAATGGCGTAAAAGAAAAACAAAACAAGACGATAAAGCTAGTTGTGTTAGCCAATAGAAACCAGGGATTTTCGATCCGTCCCAAGGGTACACACCATGAGCATTTTGTGCCAAGCCGCAGAATGTCTTACATTCTCGCACATGTACGAGTTGCGCTAGCAACAAAAGTACAGAGAACAGGATACCGGTAACTGATGAGATCCATAAGGAGGATCGAAACCATGGTCTTGCCTGAACTAAGCCATGCAATGGCGTATACTACACACAAAACAGTCAACGGACTTGCGCGTGTAGGTTGGGGTGAGAAGAAGTGAGACGGATATACCCGTTAAAGCAAAACTCTGAAGGTCAAAGATTATAAACATCGACCAATGGGAGTCGTGATCGGCCTGTTTTTTAATTTGCAGTTATGAACTCGTGTAAAATACGAGACATAACTCATCAAATTGCCAGTCCTTCTGCCCGTAGTACCAGTCCAGCTTGAGTACACTTCAGATACACCCACCGTGCAGCTTTATATGAGAGACTTTTAAATAGGTACTTTGACTTCTTATAAAGACTTGTATTACATTTTGCGTTGTTACATTTTGCGTTAAAAAAGTTATTACATTTTGCGTTGGAAAGTTATTACATTTTGCGTTGAACACTTTATTACATTTTGCGTCAATGTTATTACATTTTGCGTCAGTATTACATTTTGCGGCGATTGTTATTACATTTTGCGTTAGTATTACATTTTGCGGCGATTATTACATTTTGCGGCGTAACAACAAGATTGAAATCGTATATTCACTGGCTGTAACAACGTGTTTTGAGTTAAAATATTTCTATAAAAATGTTTTAAAAAACTGCATGGCTGCAACTTAGATGGTAAGCTTAAGTAACACTTGAACGAAACACGACTTGACCGTGTGTATGGCTACTTACTGCTAAACTGGTTTAAACTGGTTTTAGATAAGTCCATTAAGCAAACCTTCAGGGCTGAGTGGTTCGAAAGACATGATTAAAACTTGATCAGTAACTTTTAATCTATAGTGTTTTTCATTTCTGACGTTTTGTCATTAGTCCACGTCAAAACTGGTGGATAGAAAATATAAACAGGAGACCTCACTGAAAAGTTATAGAATTGAAATTATAAGTTCACACTTATCCTGGATTTATCGTGCTTTGAACATGACCGAGCCCAGAAGACAAGGAAGCCGGCTATGGTAACCTTCCGATTGTTGATTCTTAAACGCGTGCCAATTAATCAAATTCATCGATAAAATATTTACAATAACGAACAATTGGTTCGATCCTAACAAACTCTTTTACCTTTAATTCTTTCTGACTCTCAGAGTCAAATGGTTTGCTCTGTTGCTCTGTGATTAAAACTGTATGTGTGACCATTCAAGTAAAAGCTATCGTCAGTGGAGACATTCGTTGGGCGGAATTAATTTTAAGTTCTCGTGGTTCAAGGGGGCTCTAACTGTTAAGTCCCTGGATGAAACCTTTGAGTGTTACCATTCAAATAAAAGCTATTGAGTTGTACTTTGATGTAGTCATACTGTATAAATTATAAAACAAATTAGCACAACTTTAGAAAATATTCCGCAGCAAGTCAAACAGCGCTAGCCGAGTCCTCTTCGGGTAATGAAGTTCCTTGTAAAAAATGGCAAAGTATTTGGAAAATTTATCATCTTAATTATATATTATTCTACATCTACGTCTTTAAATAAAGTTATTTGCGTCCAGTAAAAGTAAAAAAATTCACAAATTACAAACTATGCTTAATTTTCAAGCCAAAACACAGTAAATACTATTGCTAGGGCTCGAGGAAGCTGATGTCATTTGGCGTAATCCCCTTTAATAGGTAACAAATAGTGCTTGATAAAAGAGGCCTTTATCATGGTACTCTGTAGAGCCCCATCACATGACGGGCGTTGTGAGATAATTTCCACCTGAATATCCAAGTGTGTCCATACAGACTGGTAATGAGCGTGTTGTATCGCCATATGTGTTACCGAATCTGAAACGCCGCTCTGCAAACATAAACAGAAACCGCAAATTAATAACGCAGACATTCAGCTAAGGGGGTGGGGGGGGGGGGGGGGGGGGTGGAGGCTTGGCTATGTTGCATTGTGCGAAGATAATTCAGGCATATCAAAGAAAATGCGCTATTTAAAATAGAGAAGGGGGGGTGGGGGAGTCCAGGCCCCTCCCCTGGATGCGCCACTGGTGGAGTTGAACTCACGACTAACATGTTACGACGCTAGTTCGTGGCTCTTAAGTTCGACACAGTAGGTTTACTATTTAGGTAGGAAATCAAACGCCGTTGAAGTGGTGCTTAAGTCAGCTGACTGACGTTTCAAACGTGAACCCGGCCTTCATCAGTGACGGCGACATGACGTGACGAGTGTATACTTACGTGGTATATATCCTGTGTATTTTGGTTTCATTCCCATCTTCTTGTACAGTGTTCCGTGTTCTGCAATCAGCGGTTTAACTGTCGCCACCGGCATCCTGAAGAGACAGATTTTGTAAAAGTTACCGGTTTTATCAATAACGTAGGTCTTTGTTTCTGAACTGAATTAATACTATTCTATAATACTAGCATCCCATCCAGGGGGGAGTAGAAACACTTCTAGTCGCTTCATGCTACGGAAACCGGGATAAGCTCCGGCCTGATGGGCCACTAGGCTCGTATGCAGACTACCTTACCAATTGAAGAAAGACAGCAAGAATTTGCACAAGGGGTTAAGTTTAAACCTTTTCAAAGAATCGCATAGTTGCATCTTGTTTACCTGGTGACGTCAATAGCCTGAGTAGCCAGGCCTTCCTGTTTATTGCGCATTTCAAGGGAGTCTGTGAAGCCGTCCTTTGTCCAGGTAGCGTATCTAGTACCTAGGTCGTGCTGTCGCCTCCGTGGTACGTAACCCGTGTAGCCTGGCAACGGTGCTTCGCAGAATTCACGATGTTCACCTGTGTAGCAATGAAAACACCTTGCGTTGGCAAGTTGACGCTAATAAATAGCAACGCAAAATAGCACGGGAAAGGTCTCTTTACAATTCATCATCTTTTATAGATAGAAATGTCTTCAGAAAGTCCAAAGAAATATTTGGTAATACTGCAATTTAGATAAAAAAGGATATTATCTCACTTTTTTGATGCACCACTTTCATCCAATCAGAATCGAGTATTAAGGTATACCCGATTTTGAGTTAAATTTTAAGAGGTTTAAAGAAGGGATAGAAGAAAGAAAATTATTTTTGGAACACCACCAGACAGTTGACCCCAACGCAAGAGCACCCCAGGTTTTCAGGGGACTGTTTGGGTGTCCATATACTAATTTTTAACTTCAAATTCTAATTTTAAAATTACATTAAATCTTTAATATTTCTTATTTCTCCAAATTTCTCTTCCCAAACATCCCCAAAAATCACCAAAAAATTTACAAAACACCACTAAACATAGCTTTGTGAAATGAGCATAGAGATATTCGCATTAAACCCAAGTTTAGCGGTGGAAAAAAACGGGCTTCAGGTGTACCCCCGCCTTAACTCCATGTTTGCAATACTTACTAGGGAAGTAGCCTTTAGCGTATTTTGGTGTAAGCTCAGGGTAATTTGTGGGCTCTTTGTAACTCGGCACGGGCCTTAATTTTGTATGACTGTAGACAGTTTTCTTCAGATCATCTTGTTCTGCTCTGTGAGTCTTGTCCTTCTTTAAAAAATTGCTAATGGCTTGTTCTGTTGCTTCTCTGTAGCGGGAGCCGTACAGAAATCGCATTGTGGGAACATAACCTAAGAAAAGAAAGAAAGGAAGAAAGCAAGAAATTAAAGAACAGGCTAAGATTTAGTGAGAGCCATTTTTAGTGATCATAATTTTTCTTTTTATTATCTTTAGCCGCAGCTTTAAACTCAAACGTCTAAAATACCACGATATATTCTAATTTCTTTCACACACATCTATTGCCCTGATCAATAATAATCATTAACACTTCTCTATATCAAAATATTTGTAACTACTGAAAAAAATATTTAGAAGTTCTTTCCCATTTTCGACTTCTTCGCTTGTCGTCGTTTATGCCAAATCGTCGTGAATTTTTTTATACCTTACGGACACTTCCGATTGTCCTCCCGACTATATTCCGAAAGTTGTCGGCCAGCATGGCGCCAACAAATTTATTTCGTTTCCTGGCAACCTTAAGGTGTCTCTCTACAGTTTTTTCTGGACCATACCAAACATTTTCATTTGGCCGTTTAGCAAACTTCCCAGACTCGGATCGATGTGAAATTTACACCAGATATTGGAATTGGATGGAAATTTGATATGATATATTTTTTAGGAAAATCGATATTTCCATGGCAACGACAAACAGAAAAACAAGATATCAGTTAAACTTGAATTCTACGCGAATAAGATTTGACGTAAAAAAACTAACACCAGTATCTGAAACTATGGTGTACTGCACATCAAATATGCAAGAATAAAAAAATTCTGTATGTTTGATTTCGAATAAATCGAAAATATATTTCAAAGCATGCTTTTTGCATTATAATGATAAACGGACCGAGACGTAGACACTGCTTTGATGAAATTACTTCGAAATAACACCAAAATGTGTATTTAACTTTTCTTTCGTCACCATGAAAGTTTTGTTGATTTTCGTTATCGCGATCCCGAGAATTGGATTTTCACATACGGTCACTACCAATGTAATTTTTGGTAAATTTTCTACTTTTAGCGCTTTTTCGAAAATCTCCAAAACGGCTCCAACGATTTTTTTAATACTTTCGCAACACATGCTTGATAATGGAAAGAATTTAATTCCAAAGTTTTATTAGTATTGATTTACTGGAACACGTCCAAATTTATCCTTAAAGAAGGCGTTCGAACCGACGAAAATGTTGCGTTACAAATTCAGCGTTCGCATTTTATGCTAAAATATTCAAATCAGTGTTTTTTACATTCCATCGAGTGAGCAAAAGAGTGAGGGAAAAAAACACAATATTGAAAACAATAGCAACGAACTGTATTTATCAAGATGGAATGTAAAAAACATTGATTTGAATATTTTAGCATAATTTGCGAAAGCTGAATTTGTAACGCAACTTTTTCGTCGGTTCGAACGCCTTCTTTAAGGATAACTTTGGACGCGTTCCAGTAAATCAACGTTAATAAAACTTTGGAACTAAATTCTTTGCATTATCAAGCATGTGTTGTGAAAGTTTTAAAAAAATCGTTGGAGCCGTTTTGGAGTTTTTCGAAAAAGCGCTAAAAGTAGAAAATTTACCAAAAATTACATTGGTAGTGACCGTATGAGGAAATCCAATTCTCGGGATCGCGATAACGAAAATCAACAAAACTTTCACGGCGACGAAAGATAAGTTAATACACATTTTGGTGTTATTTCGAAATAATTTCATCAAAGCAGTGTCTTCAAATCGGTCCGTTTATCATTATAATAAAAAAGCATGCTTTGAAATATATTTTCGATTTATTCGAAATCAAACATACAGATTTTTTTTATTCTTGCAAATTTGATGTGCAGTACACCATAGTTTCAGATACTGGTGTTAGTTTTTCTACGTCAAATCATGTTCGCGTAGAATTCAAGTTTAACTGATATCTAGTTTTTCTGTTTATCGTTACCATGGAAATATCGATTTTCCTAAAAAATATATTATATCAAACTTCAATCCAATTCCAATATCTGGTGTAAATTTCACTTTGATTCGAGTCCGGGATGTTTGCTAAACGGCCAAATGAAAATGTTTGGTATGGTCCAGAAAAAACTGTAGAGAGACACCTTGATGTTGAAAGCTGCGGATTTCACGTTTTTTTGGTCACGCAGATTCTGCATACACCCAGTCAAGACCAAGCACGTTCATGTGAAGATTAGAAGGGCAATTTTATGGAAGTGTTATTAAATTTAAACAAGGATTTCAACTGTCAAACTTAAAGCTTCACATTGAGTGTGCAAATCCTTATAAACACACGAGCAAATCTTTATTAGTTTAGGACCTATTACAAATTGCCAAAATGTGTGCAAAAAGATCTCAGGACGCGACTTTCAATGAATTATCGAAATAATCAAGTTTGTTGAGGACTTATCTCTGTAGGGGTGATTTATAAGTTGGAATACAAATTTGTATTTCCGCGCTGAAAAAATGTTAATTTTTTTATTGAAACATAGCAAAGCTTATGCGAAAGTGTAGCTGATAAAGAACAGCGAGGAGTTGGAAATCACTGTGTACTTAAGGGAAGGGAAGTTGAGAAAACAAACTGAGAAACTGAAGAACTCAAATAGTAAGAATATCATGTAATGAAAATGCTGAAAAATGACCCAGTTTCTCCTTTGAAAACTGAGAAAAGAAAAACGGCTAATGGGTACAAGAATTGAGTTTGAGAACAACTGAACAAAACTCCATGTTTCTAACTAGTTGGACGCTAAAATTAAGAATTAACAGCCGAAATTCACTGAACGGAATAACCGCGCGGTACTAAGTCTTTTTTCCGTGTCATATGATCAAACAAACCGATATACTTGGGGCCGAAGTGAGTTGCAAAGGCCTTTTGAAATAGCGGTTTACAAAAACAATGGATTAACAATGGAGAACGCGAATGAACGCAACGCAATAACAAAACAGGCGCTCTGGGCATTAAATGAAGTTTTAAGTGTGTATACAAATGATATTGTATTTGTATCGTAATACTCAACCTGTGTAATACGGAACCATAGCTGCCGTGAGCTTGTTGTCTCCATTTGGTTGCGGTAAATAAGGCTCTCTTTCCCTCGCATCTGGCAAAGTCATCGGAACAAGTTTCTCATTTCGCATGTGTCTCTGCGGTGAAATAAAAATTGAATTAGCTTCTAAACCAGTTGTGCATGTATACTGAAATTAAAATAAGAGAACAAAGCTTTCAAGCAGCAAACTACAGAATAAATGAGCCAACATGTGCTAAAAACGTGTTTGCATATTCCATTATAATTTTGCCTTAAACGCAGTCTTGGAACTTTATTAACCCGTACAAATAAGTTTCGGGTGAAAATGTTTAATTGACCTGTAAAGCAACCATCGAAATTTACGCTATGCTCAGCTCAGCCTCCACGAATTCACCGGTATCCGTCGTATTCGCATTGACTGAAAAAGCGGTTCTTTTAAAATGTATTCGCACGTCGGTGAAACAAAGACACTGTATGCGTTCAGTCGTATGCGGGTTCTGATGTTTATAGAAAACACATTTGAAGTAAATATATACATGGCCGTACAATAGTTCAAGCTGTTTCTTTTGTTTGGTAAAGTTCAGCGAACTTTGTTGAAAGGAATCTTTAAACATTTTATTTACTTACAGTAGTGAGTTTGTCTGTAGCTATCCCATATGTATGACCACATTCATATTTCAACTGGGGGCAATAGCCTCGGTACCTGGATAGATGCAACGAAAATGTAAAAAATTAAATTAACAGGTAAGACTTAACTCACTTTATAACCCATGAAACAGATAGGTGGCGTTTCTAAGACACTTGAGAACATTACTTTTAAGTTTAACCAGGGCCAAAATTATCATTTGGTTATAACTTGAAGCGTCGACTTAAAAAGTCCAAAAGGTTTGGCGCAAAATAGTTTTCTTCCCCACAGTCAAATGTGGCTTCAACGCGGATCTTTATTGTCTCGATCAACCGGTGGCCTTATTTTAGCATTCGCCTAGTTTCGGATAAAAAATTAACTAATTCATCTTCGGTCTTAGTAAATGAGTTAGTTATTAAAGAAAACCTGGTTTTCGCCTTTCTAATTTTTGAATGTGTTTCTTCTCTTCTGAAACGTTTTGACTTCAAGACTATGCGACTAACTTCAAAGAAGAACTAATGTAACTCTAGCAGAAAAGGCATGCACTATCGAATCAATAATTTATCTCCAAACGGTGATTAATTTTTTACGCTAATTTATATTAATGCCGTGGACGTTCTCGTAGTTTTGCTCACAAATTGAATAGCTCTTATTATTAACTGTTTTAAAGTTTAACATTTGTGTTCGACTTGTTGTACTTTCTATTTACAACACAAACTACCATTCAAAAGTGTCACTAGTCTAAATGAGCCAATTTATGCCGAAAGGATCGTCCCAAACTAAGATAAAATCGGCAATTAATGACATCTACTAACCCAGGCAAATTACTGGCTTTGTGCGGATTCGTCAACTCTGTAAAACCCATTTTGAGAGCGTCAATCGTCGATCGCGATCTGTAGATTCTGTTGAATTGCTGTGCAAACTTTTCAGCTTAGCTTCGTTGTCAAGGTACACAATATCCCGTTGAGATGGAAAGAGTCAACACCACAATGCCGCTGAATACGTAATGTACTGTATAAAGCAGTGTACAAAGAGAGACGCGTTCTCAGCCAATAGGATCGCTTGCCGCGCTGTTGATAGGTAAAATACACACAAAAGGTGTCATTTACTGTCAAAGTTGATTCGTATAGTGTAAATAGTGACAGCTGAGGGTTTTATTAAGTGGTATTTTTATATGTAAATTTTGCCAAGCACACCACACGTCAATTTAACAATCCGGTCCGACATGCAGGTAGTTAACTATTTCTCATTTAAACGTCAGCCTGTAAACCTTTTAATTAAATGCGTGGGTTATTCAGTTTCTTTCAGAAAAAAAATTAAAAGAACGGGAAATTCAAGAAAGACATAGTGACTGAAGCCCGTTAATTTTCAAGTCCCTTACGGCTGAAGTATCAAACGACGATAAAGCCTTTCGAGCAAAAACCGATGGGATCAACAGTAATCATAGTATTTTTAACGCATTTATTGGCATCTTTATAGATTTTATTTTATTGGAGAAAGAAATAATACTTAACGTTTGGTGAGTCCACCGAGTCCGAAACACAGAACTAAGAAATAACAATTGCATTGCCTAAAATTTTATTGCCGACAAAAAGAAAATGACATTGCAATTGATTTTAACCCCACTTCCTTAGAGAGCTGAAGTAAAATATAACAATTCACCAGAAAAAGTTTGAAATAATATAATTTTTCACTTTAACACCTGCAATTCAATTCAATGAACGATTATGAATAAGGCGTAATGAATAATCTCCAAGGAGATTTGCAAGACATAGTACTCTGAATGCATTACTTTAAACTAGGCTATTGTTAATTTCCTAACTTTCATACGCTTCTTGCAAAAAATCGAAGAATTGTTCCAACACAATAGGTTAACGCGGTCCAGACGTCAGTTTGATGCAAACAAAAAATTTCTTGAATGTGCGCACTCGTTTTTCGCGCTGGGGTCAAAGGAAAGGGGAGAGAGGGAGGGGTGTGGATATTTTAAAATTCGGGTCTTTCATTTTCCAACAAAATAGGGGGTAGAATGACCCGGTTTTCTGGGTCCTTCCCGTCTATTTTCGTAAGGTTGGGTGTGCAATAAATTGAGATGGTATGCATATAAGGAGATATTTTTCAGGCTACCGTGCCGAGTCGCGTCGAGTGAAGATTGGGGGACATTTCCTCCTATTTCCGCCTGCAATTTTCCAGCGGATTCGTACAAAAAACTGTCATGGCGGAAAAGGTGTGTAAATGACTGAAACTTTGAGCAAGAAAATATGTCGGCATTTCAGTTGGTTAGAGCAAGATGCCTCATTTTGAAGACGAACAGGCCTCTAGGCTCTTGCAGTCTTCCTAGATCTAGACATTTGTCCAAGATCTTCACCTCACAATTGCGCGTTAATGTCGAACGTGAAGAGAGTTTATTTCGCAGATACCTCAGAACCTCGGCTTTCCTTTCTGACGACAAAAGCTCCAAGGATACAGATTCGGAGGAGGGAAATAGAGGTTTATCTGCTTCTGAACACATTGGAAAAACGCCTGTTGCAAGTACACCATCTGAGGATAATTTAAACAGAGTTGGTAGGGATGAAATTTCAGTTGTTGAACCAGAGTCCTTCACTATTGAGCCTTTCACGGACGTCTATGAACAACCTTCTCCTAAATGTCCGGGTTGCGGGGCTGCTTTCCAAAGTGAAGATCCCCAGAAGGCTGGGTACATAACACCTTCCAAGAATCCAGCTACAGGTGAAAAAGGCCCAGGGTCCGTCCTAACTGCTAGAACACTGATTTGCCAAAAGTGTTTCAATTTGAAACATTACAATAAGCCCTTTCCTATTACTGTAACCTCAAGCGAGATCACGGAGTACTTGAGTCAAATTCAAAGAAGAAAAGGGTTGATTCTCTATGTTGTGGACATGATGGATCTACCAGGAAGCCTTTTCCCAAATTTTCTCGAAACTGTTGGCGAGGCAAAGAGGATCATCATAGTTGGAAACAAAGTAGACATGCTTCCAGTAGAAGGGAACCATACTGGGAAGCAAGAGAAACACTTGAAAGAAATGCTTTTTACAACTTGTAAAGCTCACGGCCTCGAAGGCGCGAACATTAAAAGTATGTGCCTTGTCAGCGCTAAAACTGGCTTTGGTATTACTCAGCTGGCGAGCAAAATAATGGAACATTGGGATCACAAGGGTGATATTTACCTCATTGGCTGTAGCAACAGTGGAAAAACATCTTTGTTTAATCTGCTGTTGGATTTGTTTAGTGTTCATAAGAAGGCTGATTTGCTACAGAGGGCAACAGTCAGCTTATGGCCAGGCACAACGCAAAGAATGTTAAGGTTTCCTATTGGTCACTGGATGTTACGGAAGCTGTGCATTAGAATACGACAAGGTGTCATAGAGGTGAGTGTGAATAACAAGTTTACAGTACTAACACTTACATGAAAACTATCCCTGTACCTGCAACTCTGTTTTTTTGCTAGCATTATAAGCAAATGCTTATTTTCTTGATCCCCAATATTTCCCTCTTTGAGACGTGGCTGCAGGAAATCAAGGTAGTTGTTTTCAACAAAACATGTCCTACACTTACTACAACTTCTATTATTCCCTGTAGGTGTGTATCACAGGGAAATTAGGGATTCGGTACCTTCCCTTAATAGTGCTGCACAACGTGACTGATGACTTCACAAAATTTTGACCCCTGGTGTGACTCAGACAATGAAACTGCTTTCTGTAAGATCAATGTATGGAAAAATGGAGTTGGTGAGCACTTTGGAGCAATATTTTTAGATCATTTCACCAAAATATGGCCAGTCTGGCTCAGAATTCTGAAAAAAAAAATTTATTATAATGACTTAGAAGAGCTAAAACCTTGGTTTAAAGCTAAAGTTTTGTCAAACAGAGTACTTATATATAAGGTAACTTGTTTTTTATTTTATTTTTTGTTTTGCGTCAGAATAGAATATTCCGTGTCAATGATGCAAAAACGCAGCCTAGATTGAACACTGTTCACGGCATCCTGAATAATTTTTTTAGTGGGATGTCATTGCTGGATCTTTGTCAAGAATGAATAATTTATCAATATTTTGGTCTATTTTCTGGATACCTTGAATCTGTTTAACACTAACTAGAACAACAGTGTTTATTCAAGCCTATCAAAAATCTAGGCCACAAATATTGCCTTTCTTGCCTTTTTTCTTGTCTAGAATGCCTGGCAAAAATACTGTCTGAGTCATATGGGGGGTCTCATGCAGCGAAATCTATTTTCTGTTTTGTAGCCCTCCCTGGATAAAAATGCCCTTATAGTTTGCCAGTTCTTATTTACCTACGGGTAAAGAGAATTGCCAGGAAGTGTCTTGCCTAAGAACACAACAAAGTGACCCTGGCCAATACACTCACTGTTAGGCTGCTGTCCCATTCCACACAGTGCTTACCATTTCGGTTCATTCTTCTCTATAGCAGCCAGATCACACTGAATTTGGAATTGATGATGAAATCATTACCAAAGAAGAAACAAGCTACAAGGATAGATTACCAAGAAGAAAGACGACCAGGAAAGGCAATCCAGTTGCTCTGGTACCTACTCAAACAGAGACAGGCCTTGATTTTCTTAAACCAAGTTTTGTGATGGATGAACCCAATAAATATCAGACCTGGCTGTATGACACACCAGGAATTATCAACGAAAACCAGGTTTGACAAAAATGTGTTTGTTTCTTAAGGACGTCTGCGCGAAAATTTTCTAGTCGATAGATTTTTCTAAAATTTTTACTGAGGACGGATAATGAGTTACTTGTGTCAGAAATACCAAAAAAAGTGGGGGTCACCGACTTCGTTTCAGAGATAAAATCTGTAAAAAACCACCCTGATTTTGAAAAATTGGCGCACATACCGGTAATTTCGCACGGCTTTCAAGGTTTGTAGTTTAAATTATTGATATGAGAAAAGGGAGGGAAACGATCTTGGTGATATTTTCAAGAAGTGCGTCTGTTGCGTAAATAATTTCAAGTGTTTCCATCTTTTATGCAAAACTTAGCCCTGGAAGAAGCATTTGAACCAGTCGTACGACAAAACAGAAAGATCAAAAAGCGGAATTCGAACGTGTGTGGGGCAAAAAAATCAACCTTTTAATCGATAGATTTTTTTCATTTTCTCACAAAATGTAGATAATCGTTAACAAAAGTGATCTTTTAAGAAAAAAGTAGGGGTCACCGACCATTTAAGCAAACTGCAAGCGAAGTTAACACAACGGCTACTCACCCTATATGTGTTTGGAAAGTTTCCTGAGTGCGCGCGCTCGATGCATGACGTGGCGTAGCATTGCAACAGGAATTACGTGCGCAGTAAGGATGCGCATAAACAATTAGCGCGAATGTCCTTAAGAGGGCCAGTTAGTAAATTTGAGGAATCCTGAGATATATGTTGGTGTAAAAGTTTACTGTACATGTAATTTCCAGCTGTGAACTTTCAGTAGATACCCTTGACCAGTCAATTTTTGTAATAAGGAAAGAAAAAGCATGCAAATTACCCACACATAAAAACAAGAGGAAATTGTGCTAAAAAGGTCAAGAACTCGCAAATCTGCAGTGATGAGCATTTCTTCCTTGGCAGCTGTCATGTTTATGGTAGTCTGTGCAGATGTCACAAATTTGAAGATTTTCTTTTATTTTGCTAAATTGATTCTTCAAAGTTCCAGTGAGTATAACATGACCACCCATAGTCTGGGGGTCAGAGCAAGTGTACACTGCATAAAAGTGTTCATTAAAATTTAAATACACCTTATTCGATGGTTTTGCATATACTACACGCAGATATTGATTATTTGTGAGTTGCGTAGTATTGTTCGGGGCGAGGAAAAATACAAGCAATGAGCAAAATGTCCGCTCATATTATATGTTAAACCATTGAATAAGGGATTTATTATTCCCCTAAAAATTTAAGTTTAGTTTGGCCATTTTGTCACTCCGCTTTCAGTCCGTATTTTTGCCCTGTTCTACAGTGTAATAACGTGGCATATTTTGTGCATTCTTTTGCCCTAATATGGTAAAATGGCACAATAGTGGAATAATAATAGGAGATAAACCATATATTGCTTGCATGGCTGCTTACACATAATTGAGTGTCTGCTTAGGTGAGATGTCTTACAAAATTAACCTGGGGATTTCTGTATACATGCGCAATGAACATGTACTGTAAGAGAAGCATAGCGTTTAGATGTTAGATCTGGATCCGAACTGTGTCAATCATGTACCCATTTTCATTCTGATCATTTTGACAGATCACAAATCTGCTGACAGTAGAGGAGATAAGACGTTTGAATCCAACCCTGTGGTTTGTACCCAGGACTTTTATTCTCAAGCCAGGCCATTCCTTGCTGTTGGGTGGCCTGGCCAGAGTGGACTATCTTGAGGTGTGATAAATGTAGTTTGTTGCTATGCAGAACATTTCTGCTCTTGTCTAGCTATCAATAAATGAGATGCCTAGTCCTGATTCTTGTCTGCGTTTATGATATTTAGTATAAAAATGATTTGTTCTCGTTTCATTGCAGAGTGATTAGAGAACAAATGTAATTTGTTGCTATGCAGAACATTTCTGCTCTTCTGGTCAAGTCATACATTTGTATAACATGATACAAATAAAGTAGGCTCAGTAGAAATTAGTCCCAAATTGTGCCTGCTAATCTATCTTTTTTTCTCAGAAAATCTCAACATATTAATCTTTTTTTTTTTTTTCATTTGAGAAGCCACCTCTTCCTTCCATTTCTTTGTTCAATTTTTCACAAGTGTGTTGTGTAGCTAACAAGTCTTTGCTTACAGTTGTTTGATAAGAATTTCTTTTTATCTTCGTTATAAAGATCAAGAGACAAAAGCGAGGCAGTGACATTGAGTGGGACACTATTCCAAAGGTAGAGCTTATTCTCTTATAATAATAATAGTTGTTCAATTTTCAGTATCAAGACCATAAATTTATTGTGTTATAGAGACATGTAAATTGAAATAAAAATATATATTTGACATTCCTTACATCATTCCAAAGTCTAAAGTGCCCAAGGTAGAAAGGTACTAAAGGATGGAAAACACATACCAGTATCAGTAACTAAGCAGAAATGCAGTGTCACACCAGTTAGCAACCACACCAACACATTGCTGAGAGTATATATTAGTACATAGCAGTAATATTAATAATATATTAGTTTAGCACACGACCCCACAAGCATTGTGATCTGATTGTGTTTAAATAAAAGATGTGATGATGATGATGAATATCATGATCTGAGATCTGTAATTGGAAAACATTTGCACATACCAACAACAAGTCAAGTGAGAACAAGAGTTGCTATTATTGTAGTACAGAATTGTTCTATAATCAGTACTTTGATGGAAGTGTCAGAATAATTTTGATACCCTTTTTTATGCATTCATGCTGCACGTACAGCCAATTGCACCCATCATTTACGCTCTTTTGGATACTACATGTTTTAATTGTGTTTGTACCTGTGTTGGTTTTGCAGTGCTTATTGAGTGTTTTTCATTTCATTGTTCTAGGCTATCGAGTCTGTCTTCTTTACTGTGGTTGCGTCTCCAAGTTTGCCAGTCCACATCTGCAGTGAAGAACGCGCTGAAGAAGTGTACAATAAACATGCTGGGACGGAACTGCTTGGGGTAAGAACCATGTCAAACAGCAGTGGCGGATCCAGGGGAGGGGGCCCGGGCCCCCACCTTATTTTTTCGGAAATAGCGCATTTTCTTTGACGTGCCGGAATTGTCTTGGCAGAATTCAACATTCACAGTCAAGCGGGCTCCCTCCTTAGCTAAAGGTCTAGATCCGCCACTGAACAGTGATCAAAATCTTTTTTCTCATTACAATATTAACACAAGAATAAAGCAAAATAATCAAACTCCTCTAAAATCAGTGGATTTAGTTAGAAAACTGGTTTGTCAATCCAAGGCAATGTTTTGTTATTCGATCTTGGCTTGCAGATACCTGTAGGTGGAAAAGAGCGCATGGAAACATTTCCACCTTTCGGATCACAAGACTTCACTATCAAAGGAATCGGCTGGGAAACAAGTGCTGCTGATGTGGTGCTGTCCAGTGTTGGCTGGGTGTCGGTGACGGCAGGGACTGGTTCTTTAGTGACAGTGAAGGCACACACTCCTAATTCAGTCGGCCTTCATGTCAGGAAACCAGCTTTGCTACCGACAAGTGTCCAAAGAAGAGGTTAGTAGTGGTCACAGCTGGTGAATTTTCCAAAAATTTCGCCAATCTCGGCGACGAGCCCAGTCACACCCGACGTTCTGCGTGTTCGCGAGTGGCCGTGCAATGTCCTGATTGGTTAATTAGAACTCGAAAATCGGAAAGTCTTCGTGTTTTGTTCCGACTTGTTCCGACAAATGCTTGTGTATAATTTTCGCTTAATTTGTTGGGTTGTTTTTTTTTCTTAGGCAAACGCGGAGTGAAATATCAAGGGCACGTCAGTTTGTCAAGATACGAAGCCACGCGGAGAAGGAATCCACAGTTTATAAGCCAGGCGAGGGGCCAGATTGAAGGCGAGTCGCAGTGGATCAAGGAAATCACAAGAAAAAGGAAGGAGCAGAGATTTCTACTCAAGGCTGAAAAGCGAAGCAAGGCCAAAGACAAGACCTTACTGCAGCGAAGTGCTGTTAGCGATCCTCCATATATACCCGGGGCCATGTGGCTTCCACTACCCCGAGAAAAGTTAGAGCAGGCGGAGGAGGACGAGGAGAAACGGAAGTTAATTGAATAAATGGACAGCACACGTGCACTGGCAGTCCTTGGAGTTGTCTTCGTTCAGTTACACGAACTGAACGGTGGGCGCGCTACCATATTACAGATACTAATCGAAAGTGTAATTCAAAGGCAATTGACAATGTTGATTGCTTGTCAAAATAGTTTTTTCTCTTATTTTTGAAGTATTTAACTGATCAAACTCGCTAGACTTCATAATGTTGTCAACATGAAATAATTTTGCAGACAGTTCATTTTCTTTCACTGTTGTTCTTTTGTATAGTCCCAGCTCTCTCTCTCATCCGCGAGAGGCGTGTTGGCGAAACACCTAATGCCTTGGATCGCGTTGTGTTGAGTCCTTCAGTTGGGCATCAATTTTCTGATATGGCAACGTGACAAAGTACTGGAGGCAACCTTTGATAGACTACCACCTCATTCGGGAGGTGGATGGAGTACCAATACTTCAGCAGTACTCCTACGGGAACTGGGGTAAGCTCCGGCACCGACGAGCCATGATCCTCCGCACTTTACAGTTCTCTTCCTGACGGTCACTAATGTCCAGTGGTACTCCCTCTACAAGGCGCCGCTAGAATCGTGGTAGTTGTAGTAATCAACAAAACAAAGCAAGTTAAGTCCTGGACGTCAAATACAAATACCATGATTCGCTGCAGGTGTGTCTCGTAGACGGAATTGGGCATTTTTACGGACCCATTGAAATTGTTGCGACCTGTCTCAGTCTTGTTCAGTATTATAAATGTAATGTACATAGTTTTTATTTCGAATATTATTTCAACCTTCCCCCTTTTTCCGATTTCTTTTTTTTTTCTTTATTGTAAATATTTTAATCTTTTATCTTTTTAATTTCTGTATGGCGGAAGAGCCCCCAAGGGGGAGCTATACAATAAAGTATGTATGTATGTATGTATGTATTTGATAAGCCCTCGTCCACGATTTTACCTCAGTTCTCAGTTTACAAAATTCCTCCCAGTGGATTTTAACCCGTTTCCAGTCTCGAGCTAATAAGGCTCAGTCACACTATTTTTTAGGTGCTTTGCAACAAATCGAATGAAATCCCAAAATAGTTGTTCCAAGCTAGAAAAGTAAAACGGAATACCACCCTGGTACCAGAAATTATCTTTTTTCTCTTTACTCAATCAAGTTTTCTTCAGTGGAAGCAAAAATGGTAAAGGAATGCTGAGAACTATTAAATACAAAAATTAAAGAAAGAAGGAAACGGCTGGTGCGACAAGAGTGGACAAAGCCGATCCATATTTAACCGAGTACTCTGAGCCCCGCTGCGTAAAGTGACATTTTGTGCAACTGTTCTCTGTGTTCCTAAGGGACTCCTAAGGATTTTTTTCGCACCAATAGTGTGTTTCCGATACTCTTTAATCCACCTTCGGCTAATTAACACAGGGAATGCTTGCAGAAAATCCCACTTAATTTAAAGTGCTTTATACAACCGGGCCCTGGTGACGAGACTTTATCCACTTGTAACCAGTCTTCTGCGTTCATAATAGTGAACCACCACGTGTTTTCGACACGTCACGTGCTTCACAGAGCCCGTCTGCTTTTGACGGGTTTTCTTTACTGCTACCAGAAAACAAACAATGAGTTAATAATTCAGCCACAAGGTGTGAGCGCAGATGACTTCAAAGCAGGTAGCGTGTATTGGCTGCTCTTGGACAAAAAACACCCGACTTGTGTGAAGCGTGAGATTGGATGACGCAAACCGCTACGTTAACGACGGCGATTTGACGATTCAATGTGGTTGGACTGATTTGCCCCAAACTGGAACTTTGAGATCGTTACTTCAGAAAATGCTGACATTAAAAGGTAAGGTAGTTTTGCGAGCCAAGAATTTCGCGACATTGTTTATCCGTACACAAAGATCCAATTAATTAGAGAGCGAAAGGAATCCTCGTGGAATCGCTTTACCGTAAAAAAACGTCTGTTTTAGAAGTTTGCGAAAATCTGAGTTTCATGCTATTTTGCTGCTCTGGAAAGCAACTGAATGAAAGTATATTAATACTTCGTCCACAAAATAGATTTGAGTGAGATCAGTGAGCCAATAGAGATTACGTATTTTTAGAAAGTTTGCTCATTGAATAAATACCCGTAAAACACAATTTATCTCCAACATCGCTTTTCGAAGTACTCAATGGTTTTGAGGAAAATCATAAAAGCTATTTATGAAACAGGATTATACATGTATGTAGCCACACTATCGCGTTTTTAATTTAAAGGTCCGACCATTAAGTTTATTCTAGTTGCACCATAATTATAATTTTACAACAACGAACAAAGACGGCGCGAGAGCTCGATCAACTTTACTCTGGACTATTTTCACCTTTAAAGGATCTGTTGTTATCAAGCGCAGAGCCGACGGTAAAACGCAGTACAAATTTTATACTAATCTGAGCTACAAAACCTTACGTCTTCATGCTATGTTGACGCGCGCAACTTAAATTATCATATTTTGTATTAAGTTCCAACCAGCTACCACGAGGTATCCAAGAAACGGACAATAACTTAAAATTAAAATCAACATTATGTTTATAAAGAAAAATATTCCGCCAAGCTGGAAATCAAAGTGTGGTTATGACGACTTCGTTGCTTCTGTTGAAAGTAAGATACTAATCGTGGTTTCCATATAATCACTGACGGTGCAGTTTCAAACACGAGCAAGAGACTTATGACACGAGTTAAGGTGGCTCCATATTTATTCCGGGCGCACTTGTCCATGACAAACTTTGCGTTATAACTTTTTAGGCTTCGACGCGATGGCGGTGAAACTTTGGGAAAATGTTCACCTATCATTCGGTAATAGTAATATGAAATTCGATTTAACTAGATAAAAATATTTTTGATATTACTGGCAATTAATTAGACCCCACTTTTTACAAAAAATCGAGTCTAGAAAAAAATGTTGCTGTTAGATTTTGGCTAAACTTCTGAAATCAGCTTATATTGACTAAATACATATTATAGTCACGTTTTAGAAAAATCGTCGGAACAGAATCGCTGAAATATTAAGGTTACCTAAATTCGACACTTAAATTCTATTGAAATGTTCTTTTCTTGGCGCCTGTTGTGAAAACAAGCTACGAACCCAAATTTCTGCAAGAAGCATCCCCAATGCTTGCTAAATCAATGTGCCTCACCGATTTGCGATCGTGACAACCGTTAAAAAGTATTTGCTTTCCCAGTAAACATTACAAAATGATCGAAAACCTTCTCAAACCAACAAAGTTACATTTGTCAAAACCTTTTCAAAATTACACCGCAGTTTTGTGTCAAACTCCTTCCAAACAAACTTCAGGATACTGCAATGTTTTTGCATCGATTTTTGCTGCTGTACGATGCTGTAAATTGGAGAATTTATGTTGGGATTTCAAGCGGCTCCGCTACTGTTCTCTGGCCAAGCGGACGAGCAGTTTTGTTTATGTAGTTCTGAATACGAAATGAGCACGTGCGTTATTTATTGTACGAACTCGCACCTTTTCAAGGGGGGCGTAATATGCGCGCCGACTCGACGAGCCCGGGAGGTGAGGGAAGGCCTGAATTTTTTCGTGTGATTCTAAGTCATGATCATTCAATGTTTGATTTGAGAAAAGCCCGTGCGGAATAGTGCAGGGAGATAAATTACAATACACCTCATTGTTACTTTCATTGAGCGTACATCTTCCCTCCCCCCCTGAGCGCGCATATCACAACAGGGGCCAAGAAAAGAACATTTCAATAGAATTTAAGTGTCGAATTTAGGTAACCTTAATATTTCAGCGATTCCGTTCCGACGATTTTTCTAAAACTTGACTATAATATGTATTTAGTCAATATAAGCTGATTTTAGAAGTTTAGCCATAATCTAACAGCAAAATTTTTTTCTAGACTTGAGTTTTTGTAAAAAGTGGGGTCCAATTAATTGCCAGTAATATCAAAAATATTTTTATCCAGTTAAATCGAATTTCATATTACTATTACCGAATGATAGGTGAACATTTTCCCAAAGTTTCACCGCCATCGCGTCGAAGCCTAAAAAGTTATAACGCAAAGTTTGTCATGGACAAGTGCGCCCGGAATAAATATGGAGCCACCTTAATCGACTACCAGCCATCACCTTTGAGAGTTCGATTAGCGACTCTTGGGTTAAGGCTAACTGAACCGAAGGCGTTGAATAGTGAGTTTGTCTTGTTTTCATATTAGAATTACAGTATTCAACGGTTTAATAATGTTCAATTTTGCAGCAAGCAGTTGACTTTAGTCTTGTTTGCAGCTTGTGCCTACCGGCTAGATCATGATCGCGTTTGAGACTTCAAAATTTCTGGCCGTGGCCAATAAGCATCATCACGACTGCTTTATTTCACTCACACGTTTTGTGAAACAAAATTGTCAACGAAGGATTGAAAGGTCCTTTTATCCACATCTTAGTTACTTAAGATCCGAGTAGAGAGGTCGCCTAGCAACATTATGGATTTTAATGACAGAATATTGACGCGATAACTGTTGGTTCAATCGCGCTGTGATTTGATTGGACGAAAAACCGGAAACTCCAAGAGCGTCTGTCTCGGAGGATTTACCTACAGCGGCACTTTAGAGGGTGTTAAGGGAGGCGGGGAATGGGGGGGGGGGGGGGGGGGAGGTGTAGATCACGAATTGCCGAATCCCATTTCACGCGAAATAAAGTAGCCATTTCACGAAACCAAAATAAAAGGTGTTGAATTACCTATTGGAGCAAAGTGGCCTGGGGCCCACACTGACGATCAGACATGGTCATGCACTGGTCGCGCAGTTTACCACGTAGTCTTGTTTTCAAACGCTTACTGGATATTTTTTTGTAATTAAGAAGGAATCGCGGTTTACAGTGACAGTTCACGAGAAAAAAAAAGTTATGTCGCAATTTTTATGAAAAAAGTCGATTCACGGTTCACGGTTATGTAACCAAATCACGTTTCATGAGAAAAAAATAGTCATTTCACGATTCCCGAGGGAAAAATGAGGCCTTGCAGAGATCACGAAAAAATCCTTCACCACCCTCACTTTAGTTGATGTTCCTCTGAGGAAACTGATCGGCTTTTTGGGCATTACACCTTTGATATAGAATTCTATCAGTGCTCTTTCAGACCAGCGCAGTATAATGCGATCAGATTTGTATTGGATATAGTCGATATTGTTATTTGACAGCATTACCTTAATAAATAGGAAATTTCTAAAAGGTTGTTGTAAGTACCACCGTGATGTATATATAACCTTTCATAAGAGATTTATGAATGGCTGTTGATTTTTGGTTCAGTCGACAACCAAGGTATGAGAGGGTCCTAAGCAATCCATGCCATGACCTTTGCAGTATAACTCAAATGTGTTATATTATGGCTCAAGTGCCTGCCGACATGCCACACTGTTATTGTGACGAGAAAGCAACTAACAGCCGTAAGCAATAGAGGCCCTTAGACAATATAAATCTGCACGTGATAAACATCACAACATCATAAGTTCACCGGCTTGCTTTCCAGCGATGAAGTTATCCGTGGTGTGGCATGATATTGAAACACAAATTTGACGAGTCTTGTTGGTAAGTAAGTAGTATAGGCTTGCAAATACTCGAATTTAATCGTAGTTTAGGTAAAAACACGTTCCTTCTTGAGCTGAAACTATAAAAGCAAAACTTTTTACTTAATTGGATGTTCTACAAAATTAGTGCTGGGCCATTGCCATCTTCGCTGAAAATTAGTTTTGGCTTCTTACGCAACTGATTTATTCCATGCATAACGACAAACCACGTGAACGTTCTAACAACTCTTGCTAATAAAATGTCTAGAATGGCTGCGGAACTGAAACAATGAAAAAAGCAATTACTGAAGGCAGCATTGAAATACATATATAACATCGTTACTGCCGCGTTGCCGAATGTAGCCTTTTGAATTATAGTGGAATGTGAACACTTTCCTTTTGCTATCGTAATAGGGTATTAGCTTCAGTTACCAAGGACATTTATCGCACGCTGTGTACATGTATCAGTTCCTCTGGAACTTTGCCATGACCACCGTGAAAAGTTTCAAAACTAAAATATAGGTAGTTCACTCCTTATCGGTAAAAATGTTATTTTATATTCTTTTGCGAACTCGCGCAGAGATATTCTCTTACTCTTATAGTTGATTTCCATAAATAAAAGAGATCATTCCCATCGTATAAATGGTACGATTTTTCCCCTTGCCTATGATGTTAATGTTTCCTGCTTGAGCTCTCTTGGCGTGGAGGTCATTATTACAAACCCAAACATGTTGATAAAGCTACTTCTAGGTAGAGAGTGAAAAAAGAGAGGGAGGGGAGGGAGCGGGGCAGTTTGAGACCACCTTTCACAATGAGCGTGAAGCGCTAGCGACCATGGGGAGGAAAAAGACGTCTTCCTTTTTCCTTTGTGCGCCTATGATATTATTTCGCAAATAAGGAGACTTTACAGGTCTTTACAATAGATTACAAACCGGTTCTTTTCTTTGTTCCGTCAAAATAATGTAGGACAAAAAACAGCTGCAAATTATATTCTACGGTGAAGGCTGAATTTTTTCCCGGCTCCCTGGAATCCAATTGCTATTTTCAGTGCGTTCAAAAGGGCAAGTTGTGATAGTGCCGTTCTCTTGTACATGTGTTGACACGTTTTAATGCTTCGCTGTCAGAATCAACGTTTCATTTAATTTGCACGCGTTTTCATATCGTGCCACAAGTAGAATCGTATGGCAGTACTCTTCAAATATATACAGCTTATGTGTATACTGCTATCATGTTTTCAAAGTGGAAAACTCCAAAATTACGACAAAAAACTTGATAAGTGAAATGGTGACTTGGATAAAGTGAAAATAAATGGAGAAGTGTTCTCAAGTCGAATACTCGGAAAAAAGATTTTTCCGAGTTCCCCAATGGGAGTCGAACCCATGACGTTCCATAGCTCAGTGGTTAGAGCGTCCAACCGCTATTCTGGAAGGTCATGGGTTCGACTCCCGTTGGGGAACTCGGAAAATCTTTTTTCCGAGTATTCGACTTGAGAACACTTCTCCATTTACTTTGACAAAAAACTTGTTACGTTGTAATTTCAGGATAATGCGTTAGGCCTACTGTGGTAAACAAGAAAAGAAGTGCGTTTGAGCTTCGAAAGCTGAGGGACTTGAACTGGACAATAATATGGAGACGAAAGAAAAATGGTGTCGGCCAGACGAAGAAATTGTTGCTTTCTATGTAGCCCAAGAAGCAGCCGTTGAGAAGAGAAGCGAGGTAAGTTAAAACTTTGTATATCACTTGTAATATCAGTGATCCTAGATATTTTTCTGTTTGTCGAAAAATTTTAATATCTGATCTCCTTTAGATCGGAAGTTATAAACAGCGTTCTGTTTTTTAAAAGCCAAATCTGAGTAATGTAGCTTCCTATATTTTTTGTCTTCTCGGAGATCGATCAAGAGAAAGAACATTCGGACAATTTACGGTGCGCAGGAAAACCTAAATTTACCTAGGGAGATGACAGAACCATCAAATCCTTGTATCCTGGAAAGGATGCTAGTCCATCGCAGGGTTACCTCCAGCAGTGAATTCGCCGGTACCCATTTATACACCTGGGTGGAGGGAGGCACTGTCTTGCCCAAGAACATAACGCAGTGAACCCGGGCCACTCGATCCTGAGTCTAGCGTACTAACCATTAGGCCACCACGCCTCCACACAAAGATTATAAGTGGAATGTCAGTTGGGATTACCTTTCGTCAGAACAGGTTACTCAAAAAGCAGTTCAATAAGTATATTATCATATGGCATCAACATTACCTTGGTATATTTGGAAATTTGGTTGCGTGCACTGGGTGTTGAGAAAGATAAATATACTTTTTATCATTGTAAAGTTGGTATGATGTTGAAGCTGCTGGTTTTTCTTTTTTCAGGAAAACAATATTGTTGCTCTGATCAAATTCGTTGCATTTCTCTGCTTTGTTCTTGGCCTCGCTCTCTTCGCTCTGCGCATGGAATATCAACCTTTCACAAGGAACTGGTTCACTAGACCATTAGACCAAACCTTAGATATGGAACCCTTTGATTGGGGGACCGAGTCAACAAAATCGACAGACACTAAACAAGAAGGGACGTCTGGTGAGTACAAAAAATAACGAAAGAGAAAGCAAAAATAAAAGTGTGTTCAGCTCCTCTCCTTTTCTCTCCTCGTCTGCTACAATATGCCTTCTACCTTATACCACTGCAAGACTGACAAACATGAGAACAAACGAAAACGAATACTATTCAGTGAAAGGACACATATTATAAAGTCAGCAGGGACGGACACAACACAACACAACCCTGATAAGTGATTGCATAATATCACTCGAGAGACGGTTGGTTACAATGGTTTCTAGAATACGTCCAAGGAAAAAAGGGAGGGGGGGGGGGGGGGATGCCGCGGCCCCCTTGGTCCTCCCCCTAGATCCGTCCATGGTCAGAACGCATCTTTTCGTGTGGTCACACGTATAACTTCTATAAACCAACATCTGAAATATCTTTCAATCTTTTAGAACTTTCAGAAGTTCTTCCTTTAGCCGTCTGGGGTTTATGGGGTCCATGGAGTGTATGTAGCAAGAGAAAGTATTGCCAAGAAGGACAACAGCATCGCCGCAGAGTGTGTCTGTCCTTGGAAGACTCCGCTCACTGTGTGGGTGTCTCTATGGAAGCGCGTGACTGTCCGGCAGCTGCCTGTGTCCATGCATGTAGGTTGCACTGAATGCATATTTTAAGTTATTGCAGCTCAATTAAAATAATCCTGTTCCTCAGGATAAGGCATAATTATAAGTTCCTGTACCTCTTTTTAACTTTTAACGGATAAAACTGCTAACACGCTTTTCAGGAGTGATTTTTATCTCACTGTACCGTGCCCATCCATAGCTGTGGTAAAATACAAAAACCGGGATTATGGATCCCGTACACATCTGTATAGTCATCTTTCTTCAAGCGTGTTCTGCATTGATATAATTCATTTGCAAGTGGAAAATAGGTGTTGGTCCGGCAGAGCTTAGGCATTTTGCAATAGCTTGTCTTTGCTGCAAACCCGGCAAAAAAGACGTTAGTTTCGCTTGCGAGCAGGTGTTCCGCTCTGGAAATCGATAGAAGGGATGGAAAGCCCATCACGCCTCCTCTTCTCTTTACACAGGGTAGAGAGTCTGCGAGAAGGCTATTACATTATAAGATTAAAGCTGTTTCTCGCCGTGATGAGTGAAAGCGACTTCAACTAATTTTCTCCCCATTTACTTTATGTATTTTAATTCTATCTTGCAGATAGCTCCCCTCCCATTCTAGTAGATCAATCACCTGCGCCCGCGACATCATTCCTTGCTCAGGAATGTAATGCCACAGTCAAATACGCGGCCAGCGGTAGATACAGAGATCTCGTCCCAAGTAGTGTGTATCATTTATATCCTTCTGCTAAAAAGATGTTAAAAAGCGGATTTTTTGCCGTGGAGGTGATTCCTAAAGTTCTGGAGAAGGAGTCTGCCATAACCAAGGTACTGAGTTTAAGCAGTCAGTCAGTCAGTCAGTCAGTCAGTCAGTCAGTCAGTCAGTCAGTCAGTCAGCCAGTCAGCCAGCTAGTCAGTCAGTCAGTCAGTCAGTCAGTCAGTCAGTCAGTCAGTCAGCCAGCCAGCCGGCCAGCCAGCAAGCTAGACAGTCAGTCAGTCATTAGGTCGGTCGGTCAGTCAGCAGTCAGTCAGTCAGTCAGTCTGCCAGTCAGTCAGCCAGCCAGTCAGCTAGTCAGTCAGTCAGTCAGTCAGTCAGTCAGTCAGTCAGTCAGTCAGTCAGCCAGCCAGCCAGTCAGTCTGCCAGCCAGCTAGTCAGTCAGTGAGTCAGTGAGTGAGTGAGTGAGTGAGTGAGTCAGTCAGTCAGTCATGCGATCAGTCAGTCAGTCAGTCAGTCAGTCAGCCAGCCAGCTAGTCAGTCAGTCAGTCAGTCAGTCAGTCAGTCAGTCAGTCAGTCAGTCAGTCAGCCAGCCAGCCAGCTAGACAGTCAGTCAGTCAGTCAGTCAGTCAGTCAGTCAGTCAGTCAGTCAGTCAGTCAGTCAGTCAGTCGGTCGGTCGGTCGGTCAGTCAGTCAGTCAGTCAGTCAGTCAGTCAGTTAGTCAGTCAGTCAGCTAGCCAGCCAGCCAGCCAGCCAGCCAGCCAGCTAGACAGTCAGTCAGTCAGTCAGTAGGTCGGTCGGTCGGTCAGTCAGCAGTCAGTCAGTCAGTCAGTCTGCCAGTCAGTCAGCCAGCCAGTCAGCTAGTCAGTCAGTCAGTCAGTCAGTCAGTCAGTCAGCCAGTCAGCCAGCTAGTCAGTCAGTCAGTCAGTCAGTCAGTCAGTCAGTCAGTCAGTCAGTCAGTCAGTCAGCCAGCCAGCCAGCCAGCCAGCCAGCCAGCTAGACAGTCAGTCAGTCAGTCAGTAGGTCGGTCGGTCGGTCGGTCAGTCAGCAGTCAGTCAGTCAGTCAGTCTGCCAGTCAGTCAGCCAGCCAGTCAGCTAGTCAGTCAGTCAGTCAGTCAGTTAGTCAGCTAGCCAGCTAGTCAGTCAGTCAGTCAGTCAGTCAGTCAGCCAGCCAGCTAGACAGTCAGTCAGTCAGTCAGTCAGTCAGTCAGTGGGTCGGTCAGTCAGTCAGTCAGTCAGTTACAGTAACTCTTTCACCAACGTGTTCAGGCATTCAGATTACAGTCAGATGGGCAATCGGTTAACAACTATACCATACATTGAGTTAGAAATTCAGTTCAACAGACAAGCATGCAGACAAATAGACAGAGAAACAGACAGTCAGTCAATTAAACAGTTGTGCATCTCGTAATTTGACTCCTCTTCTCCTCCAAACCTTAGGTGTGTTTTGAACCTTTTGGTGTATGGTCCCTTACAGCGGCTCGAAAAGTGTTCCACCTCAATAGATCAACAAGGGCCTCTCTCAAGGATCTAAAATCGAATCGTCTAGTTGGACTGGCCATAGCACTTCGACCGGACGGGACATTATACGGGGTACTTCTAGCCACAGGAACCCCAGGAGGACTCTACAGTAACGTTTATTATAGGAGATTTCGAGGAAGAAGTTTTCATGAGGAAATATCATTCTGAGAAAGGCCGCCTGAACAGACTGTTAACTGTCTCTTGGACAATTTTTTTTTACCTCAAAACGCTATAGAAGATTCAATGATTTGCGCAAATATTTATTATAATAGAAACGATTTTTTGTAACATTTTGAACAATATTTTTTATTGAGTCTTCGGCAATGTAATGATGAATATTAGGTATGAAACAATCAAGGACTACGTTATAGAGCGTATTCACTTTTTGTTTACCTAAACAAAACACGATTTTTGAATAAAAATAGATTTTAATTTCCGGTGGGGGGGCTTGGTACACCAACATGGCCGGAGGCTTAGAAGAGGGAGACGCTTTATGCGTCCTGTTGCTAAGTCGCACGTCTGCTCGTTTTCTTTTGTAATCAAAGCAGCAAGTGCTTCTCAAATCATTTGGCTGCGAACACTGTTTTTGCAATGATGTATTTCATCGCAGCACGCCTGTTTCGCAGAGTCTTCACAACGCTTGGTCAGCACTACGGTGCGAGCAATTTAGCGAAGGAGAGCTCGTGCTTCCTTTTGGTTGGCGAAAAAGAATCGGCAAATCTTCGTGAACTTTCACGAGGATTTGCCGAAAACAGCACTTGATTTGCTGACAGTACCGTACAATGTTAGAAATGAGTCTCAAGGTAGTGAGAATGCATGACAGTTTTAATAAGGTGATTGAAGCTGTTAACAGAGAGCCAAGACGCTGCCATTAGTTCTAGTAACAATAAAGAACGAGGATGTAGTATTTTAATTTTTACATCACACAGTTTTGTGAAATAATTTATGGTGAATGTCGGTAGATATTCAATAAGCGACGAAGTGACGGTGCAAAAGTTGCATTTATAGAAAAATATTAAAGTTTGAAATTGTTTGTAATGTTTGTTAATTTTATTTTAAAAAGTCCTTAGTTCCTATTTCTTCGTCAGACATCAGAGAGGCATTTTACGCCCTCTTGATCGGAACGGTACAAGGTGAATATATTACATACTCCTTCATTCCAAGTATATAACCCTTACACACATGAGTTTTCACATAACACAAAGGGAGCTTTATTCCGATGTTTTTCAAGCTTTTTTTTAACAAGAGACCTTTCAAGTTGATCAGGTTTAGTTGGCTGTCAAAACAGGCTTATCTAAGCAGGTTTAACTGGTGAACAAGGCAGTTACATTCTCTCGGTGTTGGGTAACCATGACTACACGACATCTTCGTCTTGTAATGGTTCGTCCAAATGCTTTATGGGAATGATCAGGACAACCTCTCTACTAAATCTCAAAATCTTGCGAAACACCTTGAAGCCAAACGCAGTGAAAGTGAGAGATGATGCAAACAGTACCATTGAAAAGATCAACAGGAGTACCAAAAGGAGAGTGTAAACCTCCGTAGACGTTTCCTGATTTGAATCCGGGTCATTTATTTGTTTCAAAAAATATGTTGCGTTGGCTTTGATCACATAGTAAACAAAGGGGACCTCGAGTAGAAGAAGTATAAAGTTTACAAATCCAAGAACGAGGATTCCTTTCTCGTCGCTGCTTAGCATTTCCACGGCTTGGCCAAAGTGCCACTGAAATAAGATGTAAAAAAGTATTGTCAAAGGTTCAAGCCTCTGTTTCACGTTACGTTAGGGTGGCTAGCAACAGTTTCCAGCACTTTCCAAGACTTAGATTTCGATGGATCATTATAACCACTCGTTATCACGTGATGCTACAATCGTGGTATCAAACGAATGCCCAATCATTGGTGAACACGTTATTATTTTCGTGACACATTAGGTTACCATAGCAACAGTATAACCTACTAAAAACACCCTTTAATATTAGTTTATGTGCAAATAACTAAAAAACGAGTTTGGTGAGCCGCTTTTTATTATCAAATTTTGATTAGTAAGATAAGATGCATCTTTTGGCATAGTTTTAAAAAATTCTGTACTTGGGTTTCAGAGCCACCTTAAATTTTCGAAAATTTACCACTTTACTGAAAATTGAGTTTATCATTGGAAAATTCTGAGAGCTGGTGGATAAAGATATTTGTGATACGTACCTAACAGTACCATGAGTTGACATTTTGTTGGACGCAAGTTAAATTTCCAATCGACGATGCCGTTGTGTTTTCAGCCAATCAGGGGATTTGGTATTTTCCCGCGTTTTCCACTCTTTGTATGCGTTTTTCTACAAGTTCCGATTGATCTTTACGGACGTTGTTAAGCGACGCGATATTTACTCAGAAACTCATAAGGAGTTGAAAAGTGTAATGCGCGTTCACAGCGTTCAAATATCCAGTTTTGCCAAGTACCATATTTGGCAACACAAAGAGTTTGTACGCGAATTGTTTACACACGTAACGACACACGCAAGAAAATTTTCGGATTTGCAATAAGTCACTTCAATTCCGACCAAAACGCCGTGAATTACTCACAGAAACCAAAGAAATTCATTACAGTATCAAGCGCAGTTCTCCAGACCACTGAATGACGACAAAACAGAAGAATTAAACCAAATTTAACTTTATTCAACCCAAATTGTTCAAAAACAAGATTACGCCATTTAGCGCGAGCAAGCGCGTGCTGTGAATTTAATCCAGATATCGCAATTTTGATTGGTTGAATTTTTTCTTGTACAATGCGAATCATAGGGAGTTACACGTTTCAACCCTTATGGGTTTCTGATATACTCTAATGGCGGTTAACTGACATGATGCCCTTTGGAGTGCTCTCACTGTTTCTAATTGGCAATAAAAAGAAGACAACCAACCTACCTCGTGAAGTGTTTTGAATCTTCTTTTGGTCACAAACTTGAAATGACACAATTCACAAGTGTCTTGGTTGCGCACGCGGAGCCATCGCTCCATGCATTGCTTGTGCACGAAACCGAGGCTACCCGTGCAATCACAAGGACTGGAAATGAGCTCCCCTGCGTCCGATTCAGAGTTTTCGGATGTCTGGCAGATCCGACAGCTTGGTGTAGAATTATCAATGCCATTGATACTGAGGCATTCAATGGAGAAAGGCTGTGTAAAACGAATAAGTTATACGTTTCGATTTACCACGTTCTATGATTGGTTTAGAAAATCATTCCCACTTATTACAATCAGTTATAGAACCAAAACGAATGACTTGACTATGCTTGTTTTCTGAGTTTGGCCTGGCTACCGCTATTTGCTTCGAGTTTTTTTCGTTGGTTTATTGTTTTGTTTGCGATTGTTGTCACTGTATTTGGACATTGACATTGTTTGGTTTTGCCTTATGACACTTCCCCTACGCTTCTGATATTTCTTTTAAAGTTTGTTCTGAGATCTCCCCTAGCGCATGGTTCCCTTAACACATCTGACAGCTTATTGATATTTTAGACAGAAATTAGGGCTATCCGTCAAGACCTTTAATTGCTTATTGTCTGTTATGTGTTTGCAGGGCAGTATTATCATCACATTGACGGTATTCCGTCTTTCTCGTTGATAAAGAGTTAGAAACAGTCTCCAAATGTCGGAGGAGTCATGTGAATAGACATTCTTCTTTTGGTGCGCAAATACTAACGAAATATCAAGAATATATCGGTCCACCCTACGAGCAGAGCCCTTTCTTTTTCGCTGATAAACTTGACAAGAAAGGGCTCTTTTTCTTCCCAATTCTCAGCCGCAGGGAAGTTAAAAGATGCTCTGCTCGCAGGGTGATCTCGTTCTGTATGCGCAGCTCAATTTCCATGTGATGTTTCTTATTCTGGCTTTCATTACTTTTAAGAGACTCTCCGTTTTCTGCATTTATCAACGGCCAAAAAGTGTGTAACTTACCGAGTGTTCTGTTTCATCATGCTGGAATCGATTACAATTCTGATCCATTTTTCGTTTGAGTTCAGTTTTAGCCAAAAGTGTTAGCAAAATGTTTTGGCTTCTATAATCACGCGAAGCTAAAAAAAAATTCCGTTGAAATCCGAATAACGCCATCATTATCGATCTCAGTTGCACGCGTGACTAGCCTTCCCTCTTTTTTTTATTTTTTTTATTTTTTTAAATTGAAGCTGTCCATCTACAGGGCTAAGAAGATTAAAATTCCAGCAATCTATAATTTAAATATTTCATTCGAAACGAAATCATACCGAGAAAAAACTTTTTGGAGTATCAAGTGGCATGATTTGAATTCGCGCTATTGCGCGTTTTCGCGCGCGCTTTGACTACATCAGCGCGCTCGAGGTTAGCAGTTCATAACCAGTTTACGAACTTCCCACAGAGACTCTTTGATTGAAGGCTGTAACCTTGCAAGTCTTTCATTCGGCTTCAAAAGAGTGGAACCCCATCTTAAGTAAAGAGGGAAAACCGAGGAAAAACCTCATTTATAGGTCGGCAATGCGTGTCGCAATGCGTAACTTTGTCTACACGAGCCCGCGATCACACCGCATTGTTCTTCTGACGTGTCCATTTCCAAGATGGCGGACAGACAGGGTTCTGATTCATCACAAAAACATACGCCTTTACACGGGATTTCTCTCGCAAATTTCGGTGGGGCTTTGAAATTTGGACCAACTCTTGTGCCAGCTTCCGATTCTCCACCGATTTCGTTTGGAAATCAACCCAACGTAACCTCGACCACCGGTAGAGGTAATGCATGTGTTAGTATGTGAAATCCCCTTATCGTAGATGAGCATATTGAATGTTCTTCTTTTATATAGCTACGAAGCGAAATCAATAGGAAGTTGGATTTTCGTATTTTCTTCATGTGATTTTGTCGTATAATTCTTGCAAGTAGATCGATGAGTTATACTTTGACTGGAGTTTCATTTTGTTTTGTTGCTTTCAGTTTTGAGCTAATCGAGATAAGCAGCTTAGATCTTAAATGGTTAGCTGTATGTTGATTTTTCCCACTAACTAAGTGAGTAGGGGTATTTCTCTGCTTCTTCTGTGCCAAATTCAAGTAATCTCAGTCACCAATGGGAGTAACTGCAGAATGCCCAGCCAATTTCAAGCTGTACCGCTAAAAAGCTGGCTACACACTCCCCCTTTATCATGTTTTGGCTGTCTATGGATGGATGTGAAAATCACAAGCATCCCAAATTCATGACATAAGGGATAGATACATTTCATGCGTTTTCTGTAGGTCATTAGACAGTAAAGTGTGTGAGCTTTATTTTAACAAGGCTGCAGGGAATGGTATAAAATCAGACAGGGTATGAGTGATACCTGATGTCTGCCAACTTGACGATTTTAATATTGCAAGAAGAACTTTCATGGTTGTTGTTTATGGATAATAGTAATTGGACTGGGTGCAGTACAATTCAGGGAGTAATCAGGCGAGTAATTTCAAAATCGGCTGAGTGTGCAGTGCGAGGCCGATTTGAAATCATTTACGAGCACAATAATTTATTACTCTCTGAATTGTGCTACACAAGGTCCAATTACTGATTAATTATATCAATAACAAAATTCAAAGTTAGAAACATGTTTTATGTGAAAAAAGTCAAAGATATGTTCAATTGGTTTTACAGTAGGAAAAAAAAACAAGAAAGAACCCATTTTAGTGCACATGATTGATGTGCGAATGGCGTAGGTGTCCAATTACAGGTATCCAATTACAAGAAGTTGTAATTGGACAGCTGTAGTTAGACACCCATGTGATCGCATGCCAATGACACGACAAATAGGTGTGCTCAGAACCAATCAGTAGATATGATTCATAAAAGTAAGCGGACCCAGTGCAGTTTAGTCTCCTGCGCAGCTGTTTTTAGTGCTGTCACGCAATGCTCCTCCCCACAAACGGCTGCTCACATTCGAATAACATTCCTTTCCTCTGTTTCAACCAATCACCATTCGGGTTCCATATTTTGAGAACTGTGCGCGCCAAAGAAATCTAACCAATCATTTTGCTTGTTTTATCTTTGAGTTCATAGCTTTCAAAATAGTGACCCTTGAAGAAATGTTTCATGTTGTCAGAAAGACATTTCAAATTTCTAGCTTATTGTGGTTTTCAATAACATACGAACTCTGAAATTCAACCTCAACTAACGTTTTTATATTGGTTTACAGTTTTTGCAACCGTCAACCTTCTAAGTGGACCTCTCAGGAAACACAAGTTAACTTACAGCAAGGTCAAAAGGTCACGTCTGTCAGCTGTGATTGGTAGATTTCGATCCATTTTGTTTGTTTCTGTTTTTCAAGGTTTGTTGCCTGATGATGGCTGTGGAAAAAAAGTCGTCGAGATTTCGCATGTTATTGAAAGGCGCAATAAACGCACAGCAAAAAATCTGGAATTGGGAAAATCGTTGAAGAAAGAAAGGATGTTTTTGTCAACCTACCGACGGGTTTCGGAAAATCTCGGGCTGCAGCATCAGAAGAAGCATACGTGATATCGATCGGAAATTGTAAAAACAATTCGAGGTTTTCTCACGGCATGCAGCTGCAGCGGTTTCTCCATTGTCACGGTTGTTCTCAATGCTAAATAAGCGTTATGTTCTCGTAAGTTCACGATCCTTGTAGAGTCCCTTCAATTCATGTTTGAGCCCTCCAAGATGAATGCCTTTTTGAACATGACAAGTTGTCTTTAGCAAAGCTTTGCAAAGTGAACTCGCTGGTCGCTGAATAACTGCTCACATTCACATCCGGACATGAACAAATAACCGCCGGTAAATCGAAATATATAATCTTTTCTTTTTTCTGAACTACAGTGGAGCAAATAAAGCGACGATCACTTTGCAGAGCTTTCTTTGGCGCCTCATACATTGGAGAAACTCCGATCCTTTGCAACACTTGAGTACGCGGGAAAAACCATGTTGATTACATTCTCTTGTACTCTGATTGGTCACATAAGAAACAAAGGGAAAGGAATGTTGTTCAAATGTGAGCAGCCGTTTGTGGGGAGGAGTGTTGCGTGACGACACTAAAAACGGCTGCGAGGGAGACTAAGTGCAGTTCAGCTCTAAGAGTTATCAGGAAAAATAGCTGAACATGCAGCTCCAGACCAAC